>CAIGRR010211726.1:0-11743 GCA_903798365.1 Fraxinus sp. 1973-6204 | reverse complement strand
CAAATGTTGTCGGCACGTTGACGCTAGCTGACGTCTGCAGGGAGAAGGGGCTGATTTTGATCAACTATGCCACGGGATGTATTTTTGAGTATGATGAGGCGCACCCGCTCGGGTCAGGTATTGGGTTCAAGGAGGAGGACACCCCGAATTTCATCGGATCATTTTACTCCAAGACGAAAGCAACGGTGGGTAATGTTTGAATTTATCGTTATGTTCGTGTTTATGTATTTGTTATAAATGTTAAGATCTATATGTTATAGTTCTAGATTTGGAAACTGGATCTTCGTTTATTATTTATCTTTGCAGTTAGATTTGTTTATTGAACAAACATTATTTACAATGTTGCAATGATGCATTAATGTGGTGATTTGAAATCAAGTTATGCTCACATAGGCATCAATTCTTAACTTGCTGACACTCAGTTACAGTTAGAGAACTTCATTAGATTGTCAAAAATTCCAACCCTGCATTTGAATAAATCACAGATGGGATGTATTAAGTCAAGACGAGTCTATTTTTTGTGATCTCGAGTCTTGACAATTCAGATTACTACTCTGAGGGCACCATGGAATGAATCACATTGATTGAGTAAATTTTAAGTATATGAAAGATATATTTGGCCCTTGATATTAATGTTATGAGTCTGGATCTTTTCTACTGATATCTGATTTGTGAATGTTAAGGAAAGGTTAAATTAAATCAAAATCGGTTTTTATAGTAAATTGGATCGATGTGACATGTATGTTTTGTTTTCTGTTGTTCAGTAAGTGTAATTACGAAATGGTAAGGAATCAACGAGTTTGATATTAGCTTGCTTTGCTAAGCTCAAAGGGTTCTTAGATATATTATTAAAGTGACTTTTTGTTTTCAAAAATGATTGCAAATATTACATTTTTCATAATTATATGTAGAAATAAGTTATTGTTGACTTTTATTAGACGAGTATGACCTATTTTCAATTTTATTCGGATTTTGAGATCTACCAAACAGGCTCTTAGTTATTTTGAGAGTAATTGTCAAAATGCGTAACATGTTTAGATTTACCTTGACAAAAAGAAAGTTATTTTATAATTTACTTATAAGTAATTTTTTAAGCTTAAATTAACATTCTTACAAGCCAAAAGTTCCTTTTCCTGGAATTGTCAATGCTAGCATGGATTGCATATGGTTTTGTGCTCTTCTCAATTTATATTATATGTTTCCAATTGTTGTTATGAGTCCAGGGCTCTTTTGTTGCAATCTAGTTATCAAAAGTTAAATTCTGAGGGCATGTTCATGTTTGAGCAAATAACTACGGATGCATTAGGAAGTGTCTGGAAAGAAATTTTTTGAACCTGAATAAAAATATAACTTATTTAGTATACAAAACTAGTTTCCCCTACTTTCTTTGCTTCTTCAAGTAAAATGTCACGTGTGGTTTCAATAGTTGAAGTTGAAGAGCTTGAACTAACGCATAAATATTGCAGCCTGTAACTAATTTACAGGTTTGAGCCCACCATTTCCATTTATTAGGCATAAGNAAAACTAGTTTCCCCTACTTTCTTTGCTTCTTCAAGTAAAATGTCACGTGTGGTTTCAATAGTTGAAGTTGAAGAGCTTGAACTAACGCATAAATATTGCAGCCTGTAACTAATTTACAGGTTTGAGCCCACCATTTCCATTTATTAGGCATAAGCATATGGAAAATGTTGATGGGGAGAGAACTAAAGAATTTTGAAACTGACTTGAACTCGTGCTCTTTGGGTGGTCCTGATGGAAGTTCTCTTTTACTGTTATTTGGCAGGTTGAGGACTTACTAAAGAACTACGAGAATGTCTGTACACTGCGTGTCAGGATGCCAATCTCATCTGATCTGTCGAATCCTCGCAACTTCATTACAAAGATCTCCAGGTATGATAAGGTGGTGAACATCCCCAACTCAATGACTATCTTGGACGAACTCCTACCAATATCCATTGAAATGGCTAAGAGAAACTTCACTGGGATATGGAACTTCACAAATCCTGGAGTCGTCAGCCATAATGAAATTCTGGAGATGTACCGTGAATACATAGACCCAAATTTCACTTGGAAGAACTTCAATCTCGAGGAGCAGGCTAAGGTAATTGTTGCCCCGAGGAGTAACAACGAGCTTGATCCCACGAAACTAAAGCAGGAATTCCCTGAACTCTTAGGTATTAGGGAGTCTCTCATACAAAATGTCTTCAAGCCAAATCGAAAGACCCCTGTAGCTTGAAAGTTAGAGGTTGGAACTTATAATTTGTCAGTGGATATTATTTTCTCGTTGTTCATGTGGGTGGTTGTAATTTCTCTGCCACGTGAATCTGTTCCCATGTTATACGCACTTTTTCCAGGTTATGTACTGAAGGTCGTATTGTATAAGTTGCTTTAGTGAATAAATGAGTGGAAAGTTTTCATTGGTTTATATTTGAAAATGGTCTTATTCATAATTTCTCTTTTGATTCATTTTGTGTTAGACCCTGGTTCAGGCAGGTATACTGATTTGCCATTGTTGGAATGGTGAATGCTATATTATTGTTCGATTGTTGTTGGAAAATAGAAAGTTAATTTTTTGTTGGAAGGATCCAAAAATGAAAGCAAATTTAAACAAAAAGAAAAAAAATTAGAAAAGGGAAACCAAACACACCAATGCTGATCGCTGCCCGGCTCCTTTCTCCAGGTTTAATCTTTGGCCAATTAGCTGATGTATATATTTGGGAACGTCCAGTGTCAAAGTCACTTAATATGTAATCTGATGGGATATGGGTGGGCATTTCTAGGGGTTTTTAATCTATCCTCTTGTGATTCTTGTAGGAGTACATACTCGGGTCTGTTGAACTACAAAATTGGTAGTGGGGACTATATACTCAGTGGTAGGTGCAAGACAGACAAATTCCTCATTCGTTAAATAGAGAAGATTATCAAGATTTCGTGATCTGCCTTGAAAATATTGATTTGAATACTTGAAACTCTTCTCTTCAATGGTCACCAGTTCGAGTGTCCTCAGGACCACTGAAATGAGTACCCGGCTGTAAACTTCAGGCCTCGTGAAATTAGTCTAAGTGCGCGCAAGCTAGCCCGTACATCCACGGACCACGGTTATCAAAGAATACTTGAAACTCTTGAGCACATATGAAATGTTGTAATCTTTCTGAATTGAACTGAAAACGAGTGAAAAGAGGAAAGAAGTGCCTGTTCATTTTGAGGCAAATGTTTTATTAACTTTCTTTGTACAATTCATGGACAGGCTAGAAACTTCAAAAGCCTTCCGTTTATTTAAGATTATCTGCAGTTGAAATTTTTGTTGCCAACACAAATCCAAGCACTCAAACACTGATTCCTTGAACTTGACTTTGTCATGTCCAAGGATGCAATCCTAGGAAACACTCCCTTTATTGATAGCTAGTTACAACGATGAGGCTTCACGAATTCATGGACGTGTTTTGAGATGTCCCATGATTCCGTCCTTGCGATATATGGAAGAACTCTTGAAAGCAGTTCTCTTCGTTGGTGTGTAGGAGGAAGTTTCCGACTGAAGATTGTAGGGAGCACCTGGGATATAGTTGTAGACTGCAAGAGGAGTCCTGACCGCATGGATTCCATCGGTCCATGTGATGGCTCCTGACATGATTGGCTGCTGTGAAATTGCAGGTCCGTCTACCTTCACTGAGAACGAGAGCGTCTGTCCAACAGATGAGAATGTGAGGACAGATGGGTCGACTGTAACACTAATCGCTGTAGGCATGAAAATGCTAGCTGTGTAAGTCGAGTTTGCTGCACCCACATTCGTCACTTTTCTAGTGAACGTGGCTGAGATCTTCTGGCCATCTAAAACATATAACGAGAATGATGGGTAATTGAGGTCCCACGCTCGACCAGGGGTTGTACTGGTACAGGTGCTGTTATCTCCAGTGACTAGCCTCAGAGTCGAAGTGTTATAGCCCTGCTTGCAGAGGAAATTAATGTAATCTGCCTCAGAAATATCAAAAATTAGTCCAGGGTCCCTTGCAGCAACTGGGTTGATTTGCCCGGATCCATAAGCGAATTCAAGATCCGGCTGTTTCCTTGTATCCATAATGGATGCTGAGAACCAAAAGAAGCGTCGTCAGAAGAAGTCAAATGGACACATAAGTTCTTATCTCAAATTTCTTTAAATTATTCTTCACCTGTTGTCATAAGGGCAGACTTAATAGCAGCCGGAGACCAATTCGGGTGGACGGCTTTTACGAAAGCGGCAGCGCCACTGGCATGAGGACAAGACATGGATGTCCCTGAAATGATATTGAAGAGTGTGCTCCTCTTGTCGGCATAGTAGACTGAAGGCGGCGCTATCGGGGACCAGCCAGCAAGAATATCCACACCAGGGGCGGTGATATCGGGCTGATAATCATTAAGGCATTAGTATTGAATACTACAAATGAAGTGCTTGGTCGAGGAGAATATTTTTATCACCTTAAGAACGTCTGGGGTGATAGGATTCGGTCCTCTGGAAGAAAACGAGACGACTGTAGGAGCCATGGCATCTTTCCAGGCATCACTGACAAAAATGGTTGCAGTCGGGTTGCTGAAAAGACGGTGGAAATTATGAAGTCGTGTAGAATGAATATTATATATAAGAGAAGTGAAACTAAGAGTGTCCATACACTGTGGATCTTATGTAATTCAAAACTTTACGGCCATCTTCTGGTGTTATCAAGGTTGCTGGTAATGGAAAATTGAAGGCGAAGTCAGGATCGACGACACGCGGATCTGCCATAATCGTGCCAACGCCATTAGCCAATAGAATGCCAGAGCCATCCCAGAGGAGTTCACAGAATACAATTTTTCCAGCCACTATGTCATTATTCATGGCATCAGGAATGCAAAATCTTGAAATATCGGGACTAGAGCCGATGGTGTAATTTGGAGCCGATCCTCCCCAGATTAAGGGATATGAAGTCCCGTTGAGATCGAAGTTATTAACGCAGATACCCTTCATTTTTGTTGATCATGAGTTAAAAAAGAGAAGATGAAAGATATTAAGCCCCTCTTTGATTTAGACAAAAAAACAAATTTATAGTAGATTTTGATAAAAGCTGATCTAATGTGTGGTTGAAAAGTTGTGAATCCATAAAATGTGTAGTTAAAATTAATAATTGATTTTGACTTAGATTTTAATCAATTTTTTTAACTGAAACAAAGAGGGGCTAAATGAGGTTAAGAGCAATTTCTAACTTACTGTCAGGATTATCCCATTTCCGAGTTGCAATCTGGCCACGAATTTTCTGTCAATGGTGCTAGCAGCAACTGTTAAGGTCCACGGTGCAACATTGGAAGCTGTTACGGGAAAAGGACCAGAATTTCCAGCTGAATTGGAGGTTAAAATTCCATTTCTCATGGCATGGAAAGATCCGATAGCAATAGGATCGTCAAAATAATCCTCCGGGCCACCTCCCAAGGAAACTGATATAATATCAACCCCATCTGCAATTGCATCGTCGAAGGCTTTAAGGATGTCTGCGAGACCGCATCCAAATGACCAGCAAACCTTGTACACTGCAATTCTTGCACTTGGAACGCCACCTCTTGCTAGACCCTCTGCTAGACCAAAATAGCTCGCGTCTGACACCTCGTTCCCTCCAGCAGTCGAGGACGTATGCGTACCATGTCCTTCTGAATCTCTTGGAGAAGGGATATCTGTATCGTAATACTCACCATCGCTGTTGTAGTACTGTGCTCCAATGATCTTGCTGAGACGGTCATATCAGGAAAAATCTTCCTCAGTTCCTTGTTAAAATTCAAGCTAAATCCAGCGGCAATATCAAAATGCTTACTTGTTGCAGGTGATATTTGAATTGCAAGTCCCCTTCCATTTAGCCGGTGGAGGGCCATAACCTGAGTCGTTGAAGCTAGGGTGCTCTGGCCAGATTCCTAAAGGTATAGAAGGTAAACAATGAAAAAATAAATTGAAAAACCAATATATAATAATGCTCTCGACTTGAAGCTGAATTTTAGCATTAACGGTTCATTTATTTACCAGTGTCTAGGAGTCCAATAATGACATCTGATTCTTGAGGAGCTCCAACTTTGTTTACGGTTAGATTCAAGAAATCCCAAGACCTTGTTGTGTGAAGGTTATAATGTCGGTTTGGGATCACAGATACGACTCCTTGCATTCCTGCAACCATAAATTTATCTTGCTTTCAGCTTAAAACTATAATTGAGTGCTTGGTAGAGAGGATTCTATTGCACCAGATAGTATTTAAGGAAAAATTAGGATTAGTATCTAAAATCTTTTTCATTATTGCATAGTCGTGTTGAGCACTGCATAAAAAACATCTGAGATATCTCACCTGAAATCTTTGTGGCTTCCTCTTTAGTCAGCTTGGCTGCAAATCCGTTAAAACTTCTCCCATAACTGTGAACTAATGATTCTTTGGCAGAAGAAGGGCTGAAATAGCAATATTTATCAGTTTTCAACATCTCCAAAAAGTAGATGAAATGGGATTAAGTTTTAATAACTAGACAGATGTGAAGCGAGCCTTAGTTCTTGGGTATTATGCTCAACTGATTGATTCAAATGTTCCTATTTTCAAGAATGCAGAACGAAAAAGCTGGTATTATATTCTTATGGAGATGTATGAATAGTTTTCTAGTATGTTTTAAATGCTCCAACGGCATAGACTGAACGGTATTATAGAATTAAAACAAACTAAAACTGTCTACTATGTTGTTACGTCCAGTAGTGTGTAACAAATATGCCCTTAATTTGTTAGAAAAACACGTGAAGATGCGATGCAAGGCGAAGAGATGAAACAGTCTTAAGATTCATGTAATTATTTATTTATATGTTATTATACTCGTGCATTTTATTTGCTATTTAGGGCTTGATGGATGAATGAAATAAATCTATATTGGAAGTTTTTCATTCTCGATCGGTATTCTTGTGTTGAATCAACGATTTGTGATTCTTATCAATTATTCATTGAGTCCAGCATAAAAAACTCCAAACTTTAATTGTAAGAACGGGGTAACAACCTTCCAAGTACTTTATGCAGCATGGAATGATGTGCAGATGCAACTGATGCATCTCCTTCAGGCTTATTTCCCATGTACACAATGTGAAGCTGCAAAAAAAGCCGCAGCTCTTAGAAACAACGCAAAAATAAAGCATAACAGGGTAAAAAATATTGAGTGTTGATAATATCAAGAGACGATTTCTGGATACCTTTCTTTCTTGGCATTGGCAGTTGAGAACAAGAGTCGAAAGCAATAAAGAATAGAGAAGAAAAAGTAATCCTCCCTTCGCCATAATCACTTAAGTATTGCTAATGTGATTTTATGTTTCATTAACAGAGAATGAGGTATTTATAGCACAAGTTTAAGGAATCTCCTCGTATTTTTCAGAAGCTTAACTGGCAGAATTTGGTTTTCGTCTGCTCGTGTTTTGAGAACGTCGCCTTTGCTGTTTTCCTTGTGATAGTGCCATGTCTGGAAGAACATATGGTAGAATTTGGGATATTTGATCGTGAGCCGGCTAGTTTTACAATATTTGTTGCATAGTAATTGATGTACTAGTTTGCACATGCCTTGAGATGTTCATCATCAAGACAACTACCTAGGACGGGGTCGGGGAAGGACTTTGAAGACAAAAATTACAGTTTTTTCTGGTTTTCTCACTGTCTATCTCGATTATATTCAGTTTTGAACTATCTGACCAAAAAAGTGATGGGTTCATGTCTTATTGTCATCCATTTATGAATACTACAAACATATTCGGCTTTTGATTATC
This sequence comes from Fraxinus sp. 1973-6204, assembly GCA_903798365.1. Lineage (NCBI taxonomy): Eukaryota > Viridiplantae > Streptophyta > Magnoliopsida > Lamiales > Oleaceae > Fraxinus > Fraxinus sp. 1973-6204. The sequence continues at coordinate 3,972 of CAIGRR010211726.1, read as the reverse complement.
AAAAGAATCTTGGCCTGGATGCGAGGAGTGTGTTGAAACATAAAAGAAAAATCATACGAATTCTCTTTATTCTTTCTATTTTTTCTGTTTCATTTACAATGAGATAGCAGTTTTTAACAGCGAATTATCTAAAATTAACAACTTAATGATGTACCACCCATGACCCATGATTTTATCAACTGCACTAAACTCACCCCACAAAGGTATGTTGTGAAGCTAATTGGAGGTTGCTCCACTTTGCCCGAATTTTTGAACCCTAAATTAAAATTCTCTTGTTGGAGTGACTGTTGGTGGATGTTCAATAGATACTCAAAGAGCCAACCTAAAGACTGTCCAGGCATTTGACAGAGATACCATCAACACGGATGATACTCAAAAAACCTTTCAACCGAACAATTAGCCGATACTATCGACACAAATGGTAGAGGAATGGTAGCAGAATCTCGAGGCTTCTGTTGACGCTTTTTTGAAGACATTATTTGCCCTACAAGCCTAACGTTAAACGTTGTGTGCACCCATGAAGGCAATTCGAACGCCAAAGATTTATAGATATCTACACTCAAGATCTATACTTTATCTCTAGAGAATGACAAAGTATAAACGGGATTTTTGTAGGAAAAAGATGAATATGATACATTGTTTATCCTAGTAGTTTGATGTCTTGATGTCATTTTGCAACAACGTTATTGTCCCAAATTCAATGATAATTTCACAAGTGGTTAGTTGCTGCAATGGTTTGTCTTTCGAATGAAAGCCACATCAATCGACCCCACAGTACCGTTTCTTCGATTCTTATTCAACGTTCCCTTACGGAAGTCGAGCCTTAGTGGAGTCATTTGTGGAATGCTGGAACCCAAACATGAAAAATAAGAACCAGACAATTGGATGTCAGATGGTGTGGACGTCTCAAACTATTTTAATTTTATTCATTTAGTTATTATTTCGATTCTCTCTTATATTTTAAGTGATTGCATTTTGGACATTAATAATCATAGGATTTTCTCTTATTTAGTTCATATTTAACCTTGTTCCGAACATGTGATATCATTTTTTTTTTTGACGTAAGAATCCTCAGCCGCTACTTGTGACTTGTGAGTGCGCACTGAGTAAATCTCGCTTCATGTGCAGTAATCCGCAAACCACATAGGAGAGATAAACCCCACTAGGCAAGCTCGGTGCGATGGGCTCGACCGAATAAGTGTTGACAGGAAATTCGAACTCGTGACGTTCGGTCTCCGCGTTCACTTGCTCAACCAACTCGGCCACCCCCGAAGGGATTCGAACATGTGATATCTTGATCCAGCCTCAACTGGTTCGAATGTGGAGTGCCTCATTACTCGCCATAAATTCATGATCAGAGTGCATTGTTGCGTTTATTTTTTATTGAATTATATAAAACGTAGAAGTTTTTCCAGTTTTCGATCTTTATTCTTTGGAATCACCAGATTTGTGTTAAGGTGTGTTCGATTTGCATTGATGCACATAACTCAGATGATTCGCACTATTTGATGAGTAAAATGCTTTAAATTCTTAATGTCACTGAGATAACAAATATAAATTAAGAGAAAAATAAAAGAACAGAAAAAGAAACTACAAGTCTGTATCAATCAATGGACATATACTTTATATTCTTCTACACGCTAAAAACACAAGCCAATATCATGGCATCACACACTCTGGTTCGTCACTATCTTTCTTTAGTGACCATTGGCGAGTGAGCCATTCTCGGAAGGCTTCTTGGAATAGAATCTTCGATACATTGAATCAACGTGAGTAAGGAAGTATGTGCCCGGCGCCAAAAGACTTGTGTCCTTGTTTGTCACAAAGTCCTTGGCACCGTACCTATGCTCCATTACCTGCATGATCTCAACGAATTTTTCTGGAGGGAACTGCACAAAAGAGTGTTCATCACAAGTCGTGCTAAGAAACAACATATTAAGTGCTTTGTTTGGTAGTGCTTTTAAGTATTTATAAGTTGTCCTATGAAATGTGTTGATATGAAGTATGTTTGACTATCTTAAACTATAATTTAAGCTTTCTCAGACATGCTCTCAAATTTCTTCTCAACAAGTTTGGAGCCAGCTATAAAATCCTCCTTTTAGTTCATTACTTGATACACTAACTAGATTTTTAGCAATTACGTCCTATGTCTCTCTTCTTACTTGTAATGAGATTGTGTCACTCGAGCCTCTATATCTCTACGTAAAAAAGCTCCAACCTCTAAGTGCTCCTAAATTAATCCAAGATTTGTCACTTTCCCTTGTTGCCGTGTATTATCAATAAAAATTTAATCGATTAATAGATTTGCGAGAGTATAATTGAACTAAAATAAGCATACCTCGTGTCTTGATTTCAACTTCTCTGAAACATTCATGACAGTTTCAATATTGGATAGGCTAAAAGGATGTTGACCCTCGTTAAAACGGACTGAAAACATAGTGGCACTCAAACCACTACCATAGGAGAACAAGATCACCCTCTGCCCAGCCTATAAAAAAGGTGAAAAGGTAAAAACCAAATAATTAGGGACGTTTAGCAAGTGCAAACGGTCACTAGAAGATGAGCAAACATGGAGTTAATAACTTTACCAGTGTGCTATTTTTATTGTGAAGCAGAGATGCAAATGCAGCATAGATTGATGCGGTGTACATGTTGCCGACTTGCTTCGGAATTAAAGTGGATGGCTGCACCTTTGCATCATAAAAGGGCTTTGCAACTTGCTGAGATGCCTGTAGATCCAATAAATCAGCTCAGAGATGTTCATATATTACCAGATATAAATTTTGGAGAAAGTTCACTTATCTTCCACATATTAACCACCAAACTATCGACGAATTTGAATAAGGAAGGAAAGTGCACGTTAGAGTGATACAAACCTTTTCAAGATCACGACTTTGGTAGCTTTCATTGCTAGTTAAAGATGAAAATGGAGCAAGCTTTTCTTTAGCAGCCTCATCAATGTAGCTGCCAAATACATATGCAGAAATGAAAACAAAGTGGAACCCTTAATAATTAGTGCTTGTCGAATGATGAAGAAAATATTTACCTGGCATTCCTTACAAAATCATTGAACACCAATCGAGCAAAGCTCTTCTGTACAAGCTGCAGGATATGAGGTAATATGTTAACAAAAACTTTGCAATTGATCAATCTTTAAGGAGGGAAAAAAAATAAAGCTACTTATTAAAGGGCACTATTGCCAAATTTCCATCACTGCTCACTAATTACCTTGTTATATGGGGAATGAAAGACAAAGTATTCGGCATCAGCAACTGAAAACTGTTTGCCCTCCAATTTCTCGTACCTATATATACAAGACATTTAAGCATCCGTAACATAGAAATACAAGAAGGTTTAAATTTAAAGAGAATAACACTTTATCTCAGCAGAAGCTTACTTGTTACAGAAGGTTTTATAACAAGAATCGAGTGCCATGAGATAGCAAGTCTGAGAAAGCTTGCCATCGACAACCTATAAACATGATTTTAACCATATCAGAACTGAACAGAGTATAATGTAGCAGATTTGAAGTAGCAACTCATTTTACAAAACATCACTCCCATGTTATTGTTTGTTTTTATTAGCAGTGACAATTAGGCTTGTAAAAATGAAATTAGTAGATGGGTTAAGAATGAGAATTACTGGATATTCGCTGGCAAGATTAGGCTTGTAAAAATCATAGGCATGAGCCATATGACTACCCCTGAACTTGCTTTCAAACACAATAGAAGCATTAGGCCCTATTAGCATGGCAATAGCTGCAGCTCCTCCAGTTGGCCTGGCTGGCCCCTCTGCATAGACCTGTTAAGCAAAGCTTACTGGTAAGGCAATCACCCATAAGCACAATCAAAAGGTCTACTGAAAAATTAAATCAACACTTTGTTTTTGGATGAGCAGTAAAATAAATACATTCCAGCAGAGGGAAAAGTTAAGCTATGAATGAACCCTAAGTGAGTACAAAAATGATCCAGC
>CAIGRR010211713.1:0-11478 GCA_903798365.1 Fraxinus sp. 1973-6204 | reverse complement strand
AAAAAAAAAAAAAAAGGAGGAAAAGAAAAAAAGAAACCTGAGTCAAAATTATCTTAAACTTCAGGATACATTCAATTGAGATATTTAATAACTTTTTGGGATTTAAAAAATTTAGACGTGCTCAATGAAGATTTTTGGAGATTCTCTAAAAATATTGGCACATTCAATTGAAAATTTTATAGACTTTTAAAAAGTTTCTAAAAGTCAAGGTATATTCAATTAGAATTTTTTAGAAGTCTCTATAATCCTTGATGTATTCAAATTTTAATGACTTTTTAGAAACTTGATGTATCAATTTGCTCAAATTCTCATAAACATTGTCAAAAACTTTAGAGGCGGTTCTCTTTCTGTTTCAGTTTTGTATTTTGAATTCATTTTGATTTTTTTTTGTTTTGAGTATCCATTTTGATATTGTTGAAAATGTATTCTTTTTGGCATTTTGAAAACACCCAAAACGCATTTTCAAAATTTTGACTTGATTATAACTGAAAACGCTCATCTTTTGGGTTTTCTTTTTAAATTTTTAACTTGTTTTCAAAAACGTGTTTTCGTAAATAAGAAAATCAAAAAACGAGAACAAGTCCCAAACTTTTTAGGCATACCCCGAAAATAGAAAATAAAGACATGCATAAAAAAACCACCAATTATGGAGTTGTTTATGATTAGTTCCTCAAGGAAATTTCAATGTTTTAGAAACCATAATTAGCTTCAAAACTTTTGCCAATAGCTTCATTTCTCTATTGTCAGTATGAAATGCCAGAACTCGTTGGCTTGTCTTTTTCTTCTTAATTAATGTAAGGGTAGTCATCATATCTATATCAACTGAATCCTACTTACTGCTGTTGTTCTATTTGAAGTTGTGCATATGCTGTACTAGTCTCACAGTTTCACATCTTGTTCTAACTTTCTCAGTGACTTGCTATTTTGTATCGAAGTTGTTCTGAGAGCATTATGTGAAGTTTTACTCTGTCGATAATATTTTTGAGCTTCAATTTGTTTTGTGCGCCATTCACGCTCTATCCCTGGTTTCTTTTCCCCTTTTTATTGCGTCTCTCACTCTTTTACATAGACGCGTGCGCATGCATATTTCAAGCTAATTTCTGGAGAATGTATAAACATAACTTTGCTTTTGATGTATGTTGGGTTGATTTATATCACTAATTTTGTATCGTCATGTTATGTAGGTAGACCTGCCCAGAACACCTGTCAAAGTATTGCTTCTGTGGTTGAATTGGGTTTTTGCCAAATGGAGAGATGTTGCTTGACCTTTTCACCTCGACTTCATGTCAAAATTGTTGAACCGAACAGGGAAACCCTCAAGTTTTTACCACCATCGGGTATAATCCGACTTGTAAGTTGTAACTGGTGTACTTACTGGATCTGAGCAGTTGTCGTGAGCAATATGCTTATGTTGCACACCAGAAAACACGAGTGATGCTAACAAGTATTCAATTACATATTGTCAAAAGATATCTGTAAAAGTTAATTTATTTGCAAATAGTTTACAACACTAATGCAATTGCAGGTGCTCAACATACAACAATTGATCCTAGGCGGGATACAACTAACGATTTTTGAGCATCCATCTGGCATCTACAAGCCATGAGTGGAACATTGATACCTTGGGTCTGTTATCTGCACTGTCCTTAAATGGATGACTTCAGAGTAGAGGATAAAACTTCAGTTCCACTGTTCTCAAGCCCTACAAATAGAATAGAAAATGTTATGCACGAAAAACAAAAACTCATGGCATAATCACTGTCTTGAACTGGAAAAATCTGAAGTGAATGGAGCCGTCGACATAGATTGAACCATTTCTTATGGTCACTGGCTGGATGTGTATCTAACTGAGAATTTAAAAGCTCATCCATCCAAAAGGAAAAAGATATATAACATCCAGTTATTACCATAATTATTATAACATCTAGAATACAGCATTCAAAGCTGGCCTGGTTGAGGCAATTTGTTTGAGACCATGTGCAATTGCCATTTTTAAGATGGACTATCAATTCGTGTATATAATGTCTGCGATAGCTGTAACTTGGAAAAGGAAAAAGAACTCACTAGATGACACATGGGCTGGCAACCTGACATATTTGGGACAAGAGGCTGTCGAATAAACCATGTCACTTTGGCGGTTGGAATCAACAGCACAGTCTCGAGGCTGCAAGAAAATTCAATTTTCAGGATAGAGACTAAAATCAATTAGCGTAAACAAACAGAATGTAAATACCCATATAGATATTAGTGCTTTTTCAAAGCTGATAATTCATTATTTATAAGCATTGGGTTCCAAGGAATGTGGGGGTTAAAAAATAAGTAAAACTTGTGGGTCCAACTAAATGTGGCTAAAAAGGAGTTTGACCAACTCATAAACAATTATAAGCTTTGACAAATATGCAATAAATAAAAATGATTCAGAGGCTTTCCGGGATTGTTTCATCTGGAAATATGAAATGCAAAACTCTCCAAGTCAGATTATGTACCATTCAAGTCATCATGTCTAGTAGTATCGCCCACAACTTTAGCAAAAAGAGGATGGGGATTGGGGGGAAAACATTGGGCTATTGATTCATCAAAAAGATAAAAAAATAAAAACAAACACTTTGATGCTAACTCCAACAGACAATTGGGTGAAAACATCAGCAGCTTTAAATATCAGGAATTGCTTCTTGTTAGTTTTCAGAGATGTAGAAATAGAGGGAACATTTACTAAACATAAATATCAGAACAGGATGGATCTGACCTTAAAATCCTTATAGAAGCATAACCGAAGTTCCTCCACAGCATCACCTTTGCATTGAAGTTCTGGAGTTGCATTGAAAGCATTCTGAATGGCAGAAATAATGCCTCCTACAGGATACTTCTCAGTATTTGATGCTACATACCCTTCTTCTCGCAGAACTTCCTGCATGGCGTTAAATCTATTAGATCAACCTGAGAGGTCTGGAAAAGAAATCGAATTACTAATTAAATATCAAACTTAAAAATGAATAACCTAAAAGACTAATAATAATACTCATCAGATATGAAAAAAGAGAAAAATATATACTCTGACATCATCAAATGTCTCAGATAAATATGGGGTTTTACATATGTTAGATGTATATCCAGGCAAATCCTTGGGAAACCAATATCTTCAGTGTCATCCAAACTAGAAATAATATTGCATTGCCTAGTCCCATTTCGAAGTTGCCAACCTCATATTGTCTCATATAATGGAAAGATGCTAACAACCCTCCCTGGCAACTTTTGATAGGAGTTCTCATTTAAAAGTAATCTTTCTTTGTCTTTTCCACAAGATGTTTTTCTTGGCTAACAATTATTTTAGCAAACCTGCATTAATTGTCTCGGACAATATAAACTTAACAGCTATAATGCTGCATGACCACTAGCAAATTATGAGTGAAAGATGACAACTATATATTGCAAAAAGTATAGATCCCTGAAACAGTTTCCATTACTCGATTCCTCTCTTATATTAAAATTAGCATTCTGAATTATGCATTGCCAAATAACCTTAATATGGCCGACTACCTGTCGACTCAGTAGGTAAGGCAAAAAGGTATGATCATGCCAGTTAAGGCATACAGACATCAGAACGCAACTAACAACAGAGTAAAAATAAAATAGATGACCCGCAGGAAGCCCTTAATTTCTCTTCATACTATCAATGGTCTAAGGAATTGAAGATGCTCTATCCAGGTTGAACATATATTAGTAAAACTTTCACAATCCTCTCTTATTTAGATTGTGCAGCATATACAAATTCGGACGTACACAGATATGTCAAAGTACAGCTGGAGCTAAGTCCATCTCCACGAGGTGAATTGATCATATTGGCCCTTTAGAAAAGGACAAGGCAGAGAAAAGTTTGTAACTAGCAACATTTGAACATTGATCCTCTGAAGAATAAAATTATGATAATGAAAAGATACAAGGACTAGTGTATTAACTATGCAAATTTCATAATGATAACGACGCAATAAAATGTATCAAATCTCCAATATATTGTGTAATTAATTGAAGGGAGTAACACTTACTTTTAGGAGAGCCCTCAGAGGACATGTTAAATGTTATAAATTTTTCAAATGTATCTCATAATGAATTAGGAAAATTCTTCCTGGGAAGAATTAAGTAGGAACATATTAATTAGTTCAAGCAAAGATCTAATTTCAACATTCAAATTTCAATCTGTTCCTACAAATTATTCTAATTTGCAATTATAATGTTGTGTAAATAGAATTATGTGGTTCATATGACCAATTGTTGAATCCCGATACAGACTCAACCATAACAACAGCTTCCTTGATCACCTGAGGCTCACAACATTATCCCCTAGCTGATGAATGTACCGAAGAGTGAAACCTAAGTCAGAACTCAACCTCGATTGAATAACAATCCGCAAGTTGAGCACTTCTCAAAACCTACCAACTCCAGCATGGGCATACCAATCCCAAAGTGGCGACACGGGAATTCAAGGACTTGACAGGGGTATGGCCTCTACCATTACTGCAGAGGCATGGCCTCCTCCCTCATTCCATTCTCACATCCTCTACAAATATTAGCCAAGGCAAGATGAAAAGGTGAGTGAAAATTAATCCTCTACCAAAACTCTGACAAATTACTTCTTATGTACAGCAAAACACCACTTGATTTGAGCACCAGAGTACCTCCGGCCACCCCACCCCCCCTCATTTTGGTGCCCAAGCACTAAGCAGTCTGACCTGGTGCTTTGCCACAGGTTGAACAGGTTCCTAGGACGTAAAATTGGTGTGAAGACCCAAGGGCCTTTCGATGTCAGCATAAAGACATACCATTAAATATATTTGAAAATGAAAGGCATGTACAGTTCAGTAATTATGGCACCAAAAAACTTATTTCTTTTCTGAAAATGAAAGTCAACATAACTTCCATTAGGACCAAGTCAAATAACGCATTTGACACTTCGTATCAAAAAAATGTAATGGCTTGAGATTCCTACATGGGGCATCTACAACCATTTTAGAAACAGAAAGGAAATATGCAAGGGGGAAAAACATAGAAGCTAAAAAGTAAGTTCAATATTTCTCTTCATCAGGTCAATCCAATATAAAACGCAATCTTACCGTAACGTTGTATTTGAAATAGAGATTAAGCGTCGTCAAGAAATAGTTATGTTCATCTTTGGTAACCGAAGAGGAACAGGTTCCATGTTTTTCTGCACAGAGAGGACTTGGAAATTAGAATTTATGAATTAGATTCTTTTCAAGTGATGAAGTGAAGTGTTCTTCTAATCTGAACGTGTCATCTCGGTTTCTGAAATATCTATATGAATATTCAAAACAGCCACACGTGTTCGATAGAATCAATCCTTGAGATGGAACAGGTTATAATCGGAAAAAATTAATATCAACCTAATTGTAGCTTTAAGCACCAATGCTATAAAAAGAGAAGGGAGGGGGTGATGCAATTAAGGCCAGGGCAGCTAGAATCCAAAGCCATGTAGTATATCGACACCTCAAGCTACATGATAGAAGACCCAGTAAAGTGTATAAGTTAGCACATGCCATACTGCTTTATATGCAGATCACATGTCCTAGAAAGAAAGAGGCGGTAAAACATGCCACTCTGCAACGTAAATTAACTTTATTCATCAGTTCAAATTTCCACCTTAGTTTAATCCTTCTACGTTTTTTTCTTCTCATAGGGGCTTTTGGGTTGGGAGAGAGAGAGAGAGCACAACAGTATAACATACCGTAGTTTCAACATTAATCATCTAGAAAAGCCACCAGCAATTTTAGATTATCATCAATATTGAAAGAAGTACGGATAATTAATTTTATAAATTCATAACATAAAGCACGTAATTTTCAATTAAACTAGAGATCTGTAAACAATAAGCTTCATTGAGCAGATCATAGATCGAAAAGATAAAACTACAAAAGAATTCACATAAAGCAAAGATGATTACCCCACTGTCTCAGGTCATCCCCCAGTTCGGATATGAAATAAACAAAGGGAGCAATAATTAGTTTTAAGTAATGAAATCGTCAAATCTAATGAACAAGCAGCTATTAAAAACCACCTCATGTCCCCAGAATAATCCTTTTCCACCATGGCANTCGGATATGAAATAAACAAAGGGAGCAATAATTAGTTTTAAGTAATGAAATCGTCAAATCTAATGAACAAGCAGCTATTAAAAACCACCTCATGTCCCCAGAATAATCCTTTTCCACCATGGCAGTTTGATACAGAACTACAACTGAAGGATGGCCAGTACTTGTTCAGGGCATCAAGCAATGTCGAGATCTGCAGTCAGTAATTTGGTATTGGATATATTTAAACAAACAAAGCAATAGTAATTGCTTAGTATATGAATGAGAGAACTGAGTTTGATTAAACGGATAGTTGAATACAAATACGAAATGTAGTAAATAAATGACATAGAAATAGAAGAAACATAATACTTTAGAATATAGTAATAAAGCACCATAATAACTGAACAAAAATCTAAACTTGGTGACATCTCGCTGATATTCCATCTATCTCACTAAACTAATCACAAGACCAAATTTCTTTGCCAGGATTTTGTAGCATTCCACATTATACAAGAATTCACAAATCATATCAATCTAGCTGAAAAAGTCTTAATATGTAAAAATGAATTTTTCTAATAGATCAATGTAAACTAATTCATGGATCCTCACAAATAAAGTGATTGCCCTCATAACTGAATCCAGTATCTATTTGGTCTCATCTTTTTGCAAACTATTTAGCAGTGATCCACGTGAGTCTCAAAAACTCCTAATCTATTGGTGACTATTTGTATGTCGGGTAAGTGATATGTTTGAAGGTCAATAACAATTTTCATCAGTCTTGTAGATACTGAGAGCATAAACAAGTGTTCTAAAATCTAAAGTAAATTACCTCTTTCACATTAAATCTGTGACCAGCACAACATGAAGGCCAAGTACCATCATTGTAGTCAGGCCAGAGTCCATCTGTAGAGAAAGAGTGAAAGACAAAAACAATCAAACGATTAAGTTGGAGATAACCAGAAAACTTACACCGTTGGACAGATTTTCATATCAAAAAATGTCATACTTACGGATTGTAAATTCAACTGGCGAATTCGAACTGCATCAAAATCATAAAGAGCCAAAAGTAAGTTTCCCTGTCATTCTTATTCAATATATAATGAATCAAAAGCGAAACTTTCAGATTCAACCCAGATGGATATTGAAAAGTGGTCAATATATGTTCTTCGTCTCTAATAATATTTTGACGTATCAATTCCTCAGACAAAGGTCCTTCATGAGTTAATTAACTCTTTGCCTCTAAGGAGCACCATAGCAAGCTTTAACTACGCCTTATTATATTTGCTGTGAGTTTCTTAATTTTAGGGACAAGCGCCTTCATCAGCTTATAGATTATGCATTGGTTATTGGAATTGCTTGAACTATGCTAATCATCTGGATGTAGTAAGATTGGAAAATCTCCTAAACCATTTCAAAATTGCAACCAAACACAGACATAATGTCACATGATTGACGTGGAACTGGAATACAGCCAAAACACACATCACGGACGTTCAATTAGTTCATAATGGGGACAATCAAATACCTAAGAAACAAGTCCTACCTTTATAACATAAAATTCATATACGCTATATACAAAATGATGCACAATTTCTTCACAGGAACCCAAAGGATTAAGGAAAAAGTCAGTAGGACCATTTTAGCCAGAATTCTCTGTCAAAAGACTCGAAACAAATATGTGAATTTCCAATCGAAAATGCTTCCAACTCCTGAAAAGTCAAGGAAAATCACACTAGGAACTTAAACTTTTTTTTTATATAACCGTGGATGTCCGGTCCATCTTGTGCGCGATTAATTTCACGAGTTTAAAGCCGGTACTCATTTCAGTAACCTGAGGGGATTCGAACCGTTGACAATTGGAGAGCAAACCCAAGGTTGACCAATTGAGCAACCCCTAGGGGTTCACACTAGGAACTTAAACTTCAACGCTCTTGTGTTGATATGCTTCTACGAGAGACCAATTCAGGTTGGGAAATTTTTGTAACTGACAAGGTGGTCATCAATCTTTGCTAATTTGAGAATCTAAAGCATTCTTTATCATAAAAATCCCCAAAATCACACACGCACACCACGCCCACAAAAAAAAGTAAAAAAATTCAACCACTTAAATCGTCTTAAAGCACCAGTTTTTCCCAGATCATTTCATTAATTTTTTGAAAAAACAAAATAATTCTCCCAGGGCAACAAATTACATCAGCGTGCGAAATTTCCAGAAGAAAAACAAGAGAGAATAAAAATCAAAATTACCCTCGGCAACAGCCATTTGAGGAACAGCAATGCTTAGTGTGGCGACAGACAGTGCCCGGCCATTGCAGAGACAGCTTAAAGTAATCAAATTCTCTCTGCTTAAGGTCACCACCGCCTCCTCCTCCTCCTCCTCCTCCCAGTACTGCTTCTACGTCCCAATCGGCGTTTATTTCTCCAATACAAAACAATCCGATTGAAATAATTGAGAACAGTACCAATTGAATTGGCCGGTTGAGGAGAGAAGCCATGGCTCTTGTCTGCTTCTTGTATGGATGGTGGTATTGCTTGATGCTTCCGCATATATACTCGGCAGAAAATTTCTATATTTGGCCCACGTTTGGTACGTTTGGTTCGATTGAAATGTGCAAATTATTTTGAAAAGAATGCATTTTATTTTGTTGATGTGATGAAAAATATGTGGTTAAAAAAGAAAGAAAAGTTATTGATGTGATGAAAAATTTTATTTTATTAAAGAATGTGTAATTGAAAATGAGTAAAAGAATGAGAATGAAAAAAATATGTGATCAAAATATGGGCTAAATCTCCCATTTGATGGCCTTTATTTTTTGGATTAATCCATTCGTACTCGAGGATTTACCATCTACACTCCCCTCACATGAGGGGAGGGCCCACGATAAATAAAATAATTGTGAGGGGGGCAGGTGGGGCCGGGGGTGTAAACCCCCGTGTACAAATAGTAAAGTCTTTATTTTTTAAAAAAAATTTAGGCGCAGAAAGTTTTATTACTTAAATTTATGGTTAAAAATGAGTATATAAAAAAAATTAATAAGTATATAAAAAAAAAAAATCAATCAAACAAGAGCTTAATTTAAATTAAAATTAACAATTAAACTAATTTTAGTCTCATGGTCAATCATGTTTCGATCATATAACAGTCTAGTATGTATATGTTCATCGTGATTGACTTGGAACAGGAAATAGAACCACAAGTAATAATAATTCGACAAAATTAGTTCCCGAGGCAACAAATCACATCAACATACGAAATTTCCAATAAAAAAATAGTAAAAATCAAAATTACCCTCGACAGCAGCCATTTGAAGAACAACAATGCTTAGTTTTTCGACAAACAGTGCCCGGCCATTGCAAAGCCAGCGTAAAGTAATCAAATTCTCTCTTAGTAACATCTCCTCCTCCTAGTGCTCCTTCTTTGTTCCAATCGGCGTTGATTTCTCCGATACAAAATATTCCGACTGAAAGAATCGAGAATAGTACCAATTGAGTTGGTCGGGTGAGGAGAGAAGCCATGGGTCTGGACTCTGGACTGACTATTGATTGTGTTGAGTGTGGTATTGTTATTGTGATTGATGCCATTATTCCATCGAATATTATTTGTGGAGTATATGATATTCTAAGGTTTTATCTAATTAAACTAATATAAATATACATTTTGTCACTTTCATAGGTACATTTAAGTTTTGCCATTTGTTGAATTGACTTATGCGAAATGTGTAGAAGTGTAGAACACATAATTCTTCCAGTATTTGCTTCAAAAATACATCGCACAAAAGCACGACCATTCATTTGTCAATCGCATTTTTTTTAAAAAGAAAATAAATATAAAAGTGCGATAAAATATATTTTCCTCGTCATAGAGCATGTAAACATATTATTTTGACAAGAACAATAATCAAAGACGAGACGTGTTTATTAATGAAATGTTGAATATAAGAATTCAGGGAAAAAAAGTTATGAGCACAAGTGTTACAATGAACAAAATTTAAGAACCTTAAGTTCAATAGGTGCCAATATAACCATCGAAAGTCATCGTAAAAATAATTCTCATCTAGTCGGATTTTTAATATACTTAATATTGTTCGTGGAGTATAATAATATACGATCGTATTAAAATTTACAAAATTTAAATTTCTTTAATCCGATTAATCTAATCAAAATTATCTAATTAAACTATTCAAGCACCAACCTAGGTATTAAATGAAAACTATTTATATTTTATCTTTGACACGGTATTTTAAAATTAAAATAATTTTATTGTGTATGTGTGTACTTATATTCAGCCCCAGTTTGGTACGCGTTAAAATTTTCATTTTCATTCTTCTACTCATTTCAATCACACATTCTTTAATAAAATAATATTTTCCATCACATCAATAATCTTTCCTTCTTTTTCAATCACACGTTCTCCATCATCTATTATTTAAAAATACATTATTCATGAACACACCCTCAATATCAAGTTAATAATTATACGCGTTGATTTATTGTTTTCATTGATAATGTAAAAACGCGATTCATCATATTATTGAATTTCAAAAAGTTTAATCTCTATTTTATTTTTTATTTTTTTTGTTTCTTGCATTTTTTGTATAATTTAAATTGGAGATTATTTAAATTGAATTAATTAGTTAAACACGCAATTGAAATTATGTAGGGTTGGACAAAAAGTCCCAACTTGAATTGAACCGAGCAATTCTTTGCAATTTTTCTTACATTAAATTGAGTAATGCATATTAAAATTAGGGCTATACAAAAAAATCGTGAAATCGCAAATCGAACCGAAATCGTTAGTTTGAAACCGTTGGTTCGAGTCCACGTGCACTCGATGTTTTTTTTTTCCTTCAAACATAAGCAAATCGTTTCAAAATGGTTTTGTTTAGGTTTCAATTTTCAAAAACCACATAAAATCGAACTGAACCGTTTTTTAATTTTTTAATTAAAAAATTAATTTTATTAACTTACAAATTTTAAAGTTTTCACTTTTTAGAAAAAAATACCAATTTAGCAATACAAATTACAACCCATTAAAATAATCATATAAAGTAAATTAAGTTCATCATTATTGACCGATAGTTTTACAAGTCCACAACACACGCCGTCAGTGGCGGATCCAGCACCGGCGAGCCCCTGCGACCGCCCTAGCTGGATCCGCCGGAGCCTTCAAACTGTCCGGTGGAAGTTGCAAAACGGAGCGACTGTGGTGGTGGAAGAAATGGAAAATCGGGCGAAGAAGATGACTCCAGGTTTGGAATTTGGCCTATTTTTTTAGTTTTCCATTATTTGGGCTTTCCTTTTAAAAAAAATAGGCCCAATGGCCCAAATTAGGCAAGTTTAGTCCAGTTAGTCCAATTAGGCAAGTTCAGTCCAGTTATATATATGTATTTCCTCT
>CAIGRR010211591.1:0-13291 GCA_903798365.1 Fraxinus sp. 1973-6204 | reverse complement strand
CAGCAGTTGGTCCACCAACACCAAGCACCACCAGTAGGAAGTGGTACATCTTTACAAACAGCTTCTCAACAATGGCACCCACCTATAAATCCGGCCAAAACAAAATTAGCCTCGGAAATTATTTTAAGTACAGATAATTTAGCTAATTCTACCTTACGTAATGTTCAGCCATTGCCGGGCGAAAGACAAATTGGAAGGCCACCATCTGGTGTAGTACATCCACATCAACCAAAACTGGCCCAAGTTTCTTACGGGCCTGGGCCTACAGTTTCCAGTTCTTGGAGAGTTAGGCCGGGTTTAGAATCAGAACCCCATTATCGGGAAATTCCTCGATCAAACAATTATAATGCTTACACCCGAGGACCTCTGGATAGAAATCACTTAGAGGAGGCGCCTAAGTTTGAGACGTGGAGCCCGGAAACTAGTCCAATGAGGTCTCATGAATATGTTGTTGGCCCGAATCAACCCCGATCAATAATGAACTCAAGACATGGTTATGGACCCGAAAGGGCAATGCTGCAGAATCCATCGCAGCCATCAGGCTATTGGGACAATGGTCGGGGTGGAAACAGAGGATGGCTCGGTGGGAGAAGATGCCTTTGAGTAATCTCTGCTAATAGAAATGTTTTAAGTTTAGCATATTCTTTTTTTACGAGTACTTTGGATTTGTTTTTGTCAATTTGGATAATTTATTGTGTTTTACATTCAACTTCTCAAAAACTTAATTCAACAGCTTTTAACTTGTGAATATTTGATGAGTTACTCAATTCATATATTCGTATGTATGTATAAATGTGACATTAAGGTTCGCTGTACTTTTATTTTATACAAATACGTTTGATAAGTTAAATTGAATAATAATGCCATACTTCATTTAAGAAGAAAAAAGAAAAGTAAAAATTTATTAATTCGAGTGCGTATGGGATGGGAGCTGACTCGCTTTTGATATAACGAAAAAGAAAAAAGTATCGGCCAATTTGGGCCTTCGATAATTGGACAATGTTTGTATTTGTAGACTGGTTAATGTACATTGGACAACATTCGATACTGTCTTGTAGAACTTTTGCTAGTTCGTTTGTAACGGTTTTATAATTATTTTTTAAATATTTTTTCAGAAATACAAAAATATAAAATATAAAAAAGTCTGAACAAAGAGTGTAGGATTTGCTAGAAGGAAACGCTGGTTCCCGTGTTCATCTTCCTAAATCAAAATTCTGGCATACACCAAAAGCTTGAATCCAGTAGAAAATTGAAGAATTTTAACTCTGAAATAAGATGGGATTTAGATTCTTGATCAACCTCAATCCAATTCAAAAAGTGTCCAGAATTTCATCGTCCTACACTTGCAAGAATTTCAANAAAAGCTTGAATCCAGTAGAAAATTGAAGAATTTTAACTCTGAAATAAGATGGGATTTAGATTCTTGATCAACCTCAATCCAATTCAAAAAGTGTCCAGAATTTCATCGTCCTACACTTGCAAGAATTTCAAAAATCCCACAGCTGCACTTCTTGGTCTCAATCCTGAGTTCTATGGGAATTGCAACGATACTCTAATTTCAAGATTCACAGACGGTGGCACATAGGGCATTCCCACCACTACCACTAGGATCTCCGCTCCGGAAAGGAGGGGGAGAATATTTTCCGCCTTTGCCTAGCTGCCGATATCGGCTTGGCCACCGGTAAAACCTTGACTGGTTATCTCTCCTGAAGCACTGCTATTATTGCTGATGCCGCTCATTCAATCTCTGATGTGGTATAAATAGAGCTCAATAACAACTTTTTGTTATTAGTAGCATGACACTGGATTAACTAAAAGTTTCATGATTTTTGTTCTTTTATTTTTGTCGAGTAAATTGTATGAATCTGATGGTGTAGGTCTTGAGTGGGGTGGCATTGTTAGTCCATTGCTGTCCCTACTCTGTTCATGTTTGATATTTGTAGCTCTATTTGGTTTTTCTCTTGTTATTGTATTTAAATAAGCTAGAGGTATGGTAATTGAATCAAATTCTTAGTTATAATGTAAGTGCCGCGTGGGTAGATTCCATCTAGTTCAGTTAAGATAAAAATACAGTTACACCAATCATTACTTTGAGGTTCATACTGGAACATTGAAAATTGGTTTTCTATGCATAAAGATAGTTCATTGACAAACTTCTGGCAAATGTGCAGTTGAGATGTGCATGAAGTGAGAAAATAGATGGATCGTTGAGGTGTTTATTGGAAAATATCAGTGAAATCTTGGTATCTCCTGCCATATGAGAAAAAAATCAACAGTATTCTGTTATGTTCGGAGTCCTTTCTTATATCAGAAACCAAGAAGCATTGCGGAGCGGAGAAACAGATGCAATTAGATATAGAGAGAAAATTGTTGTATTCAATTATGTGCAAAAAGAATATGAAATACAAAGATATAATAAATAATGTATTTACTAAATAGTCCCTAACTATCTTCATTCAAATCCTCTATCACTAGCCCTTTCAAGACCTTGCTTTGCAAGTGACTTGTGCATGGTTATATTAACATTTTCTTTCTTTAGAAATTTATAAATTGTCATTTTGATTTGATCTAATCTTTTTTGTTGGAACTTGTAGGGGTATAATCGTCTGAGAGGAAGGAGGGCAGGTTCATCTCTCTATGTTGATGTAGACATTGAGGTTTGCAATTTCTCCTGCTTTTGAATAATGTATTTTGAATGGTACACATCTTGTTCTTGCATACTTCAATTGTTGTCAATTACTGAAAAACGATAACAAAATTGTTTAATTTGTTGATGTAGTAGCCTTTGATATGTATTCTAAATATGTACAGCAAATACTTTCTCCGTGTAGGTAGATCCCTTTTCTAGTTTTAGAGCTGCCCCTGATGTTGAGCACAATGTTCGTTGTCAACTCCAGCAGTCCCGTCCTGAGATAGCTGAAGTCTTCATACACATAGGTGAACAATGTGGTTCGTTATAGTCATCATTTATAGGCAATATGCAGAGATATTTTAGGCTTGGGTCTCTTGCTAAGGGGGAAATACTAAGGGGGAAAAGCAAAATAAAATTTAAACCGTTCGACAAATACACTATATTGACACTGAGGCAGCAGGAAATGTGAAAACAGCGAAACCGGTCAAACCATACAGAATGTTCATCCTTGTTTTGATTATTTTATATATTTTTTTAAAAATTGAGATCTAGGTTACTAGATTTCATTTATAATTGAAAAAGAGGGGTTCACTGTTTCCATCAACACTGTAAGCTGCAGCATATACGAACAATATGCACTTGGTTGGATAAATATGCTCTTTTAGATTTTATTTTTTAACCAGAAGAATGAATTACTTTGACTATTTTAGTACCTGAAGCATTGGCAGGTTGAAGTCTGTGTTTACCAGTAAAACCAAGACCGATTTACTCATAATGTTTTCTTGTAGAGCCTTCGACTTCCTCAAGTTTAACCAATCATCGAGGAAATAAGAGTACAGATCACCAGAGCAGTACTGTGGTATTGGAGCAAACAGATGTTGAAGATGTTTCCAATATTTTATCATCTAATTTCTCGGAGGTACTTCTTCTTTTTTCATTTTGTTTGTTTCATCATCAGATCTGCATAGGGGTCTATCTTAATCTGGAGTGATGTACAACCTTATCTTTGGTTTTCAAATTTATCATGTATTTTGACAATGTTAGAGCTTTCAGATTTTGTAGGCTCTATTAAGATGCTTATGATATAGACTTGTTAATGTACTAAATTCTGTTTATTTACAATGTAGATTCTTTAAATTAAAACCTGCCTTAAACCGCAAAGCCATAACCCTGGCAGGTTCCTCGAAACTCTGCCATTTTATGCTTTTCCTTGTGTGCAATTATTAAGTATTAAGTTACTTCTGCTTTTGTAGAAAGGTCAATATAACATAGGCTTAAAATAGCGAGTCGAAACATATAATGCTTGGAAGCGCATCTTAGCTTACCTTTTCTTTCCACAAAAAATTTAAGAACTACAAATTTAGAGCTCATTTATATAGTTGGCTTTCAGCATGCTAGAAGATACTTAAAATAAAATATAAAGACAGCCTTTTGAGCCTGTTGAACTAGAGAAAACCTGTTTCTGTAGACCCTTGAATGTGCAACAACATTATATGAATTTTTATGGGTTTTCGGAAAATGGTTGTTGAACGCATAACACGCCACATGTTGCAAGGTTGGATTTTCCTTCAAATTGAGGTCTCCATGCCTCCGGACATGTTAATTAGTTAAGACTTTGTCAATATCACTTGTAGTGTTCCTTTTTCATTTTAAGTTCAGTAGTTTATTGCAAAATCAAATTTTCTTTTGGCGACAAAAAACCAACAAGGCCGTGAAGGTTGCAGAAGAGGCTGAAAAAAGATTCCAGTATCGGTACCAAACACCGTACACATCTCCATTCAGCTACAACTCAGAGCATCAAATACCAGAGCTTCAACAGTGAATCGCAGGACCTTAATCAGGAGGGTAGTTGATAAGCCCTTTTATAATTGCACATATATGTGCCATTGACTATTTTACATTGAAATTATGTACTAGGCAGATCATTGTGACTTGGAAGGACTGTGAATTTTGTATATCGTGTTACTGGACTTTTCGACTGTATAAATAAACACAGTTTTGTAGCAACTCAAGCTCCCTTCAAATTGATTAAGAGTTCTTTTGAGCGTGGCTTTTGAGAAAGACCTGTTTGGTTAAATTTTGTAGAAGTGTTTCTTTTAGTTGGAAGAGTTTTTAGTGGATGTTGACCCTATGCAACTTCCTTTAAAAGTTCTTCCAAAAGAGAGCTCTTTTAGAAATTAGTTTTCATACACTAATTAAGGTAACTTTTTTCTGGTAGTTCTTTTACATGAAGAAAAAGTAGAAACTTTGTCAAATGGTCCTAACAATGAAACTTTGTTGTTAAATTTGTAAACATGAGCTTCTACGTTAATCAGGCTCGTATCAAGGTTTTTCATTGGATTAGCAAAGGCTAATTTAAAGTTCAACATGAAATCCAATGCCTAGCAATGAGGTTAAAACCAGACATTATGTCAGATTTCATTAGTTGTCTTCTCATTGTACTATATGACATTGTTCTGTAACATAATGTTTGATATACTACATTGCAATGTCTCATATATCATCCCACAACGGTTTTTCCATAGCAGAATCCCTATGTGAGAGCTGTTGAAAAGGGTTCACTACTTGCATTCTCTGTTGATTTATTGCCTCCAATTCCAATCTTTGTTCATGCATATTTTGTGGCCTCGACCCGCCAACGCCTAAGAAATCCACAGTCATCATATCGTTCCCCCCTAAACTCGATGGGCCGGAGGAATTCCTCCCCATGACATTTCTTCCCCGGACAAGCCCGGAATTCTCACTGTTCTCTTGTTCCATAGCATTCTTTAAGAATCCGGAATTTAGTCCGTTATTCATCAACATTCCACCATACATCATCATGTCACTCATGGCTGAGCCACCAGTCTTGGAGGAGTCGAATAAGTCAGACACCTCTTGTGAGCCCTTGTGCATAAGCTGGCTAGAATATCCTCCTCCTTCGTTGATTCCTGCGAATGCTGATTGTTCGTTTTGCGTTTGGAAGTTATCGTACGAGTTGCCTTGATGCACATTGGACGAAGGCCTTGTCCCAGAAACCTGATCAGGACCTGCCATACTACTAACAAAGCTCTTTTGCATCATTGGAGAATTGATACTATTGCTTGCAGTTGCACCCATTTGGGCTGCCTTTTGCAACAAGGCTGTGGCCGACATGTGGGCCGAGCCCGAAATCTGTCCCGACCCGCTTTTGCTGTCTTGGTGGTAGTTATAACCTGAGGGACTAGAATTCGAGCTGAGCTGAAGGCCCGATGACGAAGAATGAATACTTCTCGGGCTACCAAAGAGGGACCCGGAATTGCTTGAAAACATACCGCCGGCCATGTGCATGGGTTTGAATGAGATTGCGACAAGTTCTGGAGGAAGAGATTTCAATGGATTGTTAAAATCAGATAATCCCATAGGTGTATTTGTGTTGCTGTTTATAGGCATAGTTGAAATGAGTTCAGGCATTTGGTCTTGTGAATTAGGCCCCATTGTACTCATTAGGCCTTGGTTCACTTTATTGTTCTCTTCAGCCAGTGCATCACAGAATGCCCTGTGTGTTATAAAACTGTCCCTCCTGCACGCATAAAAATATATGCATCAAATACAGATAAAATATGGAAAAGCATGTACAAAAATTGCTGGCAATTCACACCTCGGAACACACCGTTGTCATAGAAATAAACTTTCACATCTTGACCCGAAAATCGACTTTATTCATTGATTAATGAATCACTTCAGTAAGATATTCATATGAAGGATTAAACTCTTTCTTTGAGCTCTAAGTCCACTCATCGCTGTAAATTTTCATTATGAAGGAGGCGATCTCACAAAATCCTTTGCCCACGTTTGGTGTAGATTAAAATTTATTAAAAAAATCTCAAGTCAAAGTCAACAATTAATTTTAACCACATATTTCATGGAACCCACAATTTTTTAATTATATATTTCATCAATTTTTATCAAAATCTACTAAAAAACTGATTTAATATATACCAAACATGGGCTTTATTATACGGGTAGGAATAATAGAGTGAATTAAGATGCCTAAATATGTGTACAATTCGATCAAACTTCATGCTGTCGAACAATAAACATCAAACATTGTGGATAAATTGATAATGAGTAGTAAGAGATGAACCTGGAGAATATGGTTCCACAGTCACATTTGTATTCCCTTGTTCCACAGGTTTTCTGGTGAGCCTTCCAATCTGATTGCACTGCATATTTCTTCGAGCACTTATCACACTTCCATTTCTTCTCCCCGTGTTTTCGGCTATAATGCTTCTTGATTCCCGTAAGGTCTCCCAATGCTCGAGCTGGATTATGGTGCACACAAGATGGCTCGGGGCATATATAAACGCGCTTTTTTATCTCGGTACTTGTTCTTTGCCTTAATTTCCATGGAAGATTATGACCCCTCCTATGCAATTGAAGATTTTGATCCCTTTGGAACCCTTTGTTACATATTTCACACACGAATCTGTTTGTTGCCATAAGGGTTGTTGGTGACAGTGCAATAACTTCTGCTGTCGGATCTTTACAATATAAAGACAAAAAATCGTAGTTTTGTTACTCATCGTCCAGCAAGTGAACTCCAGCATAAATGTCTTGAAATAAAACATTATTACAACATATGACTTTACGAATGAATTTAAAAATATCCAGTGAATAGGACATCCCGTGATCACACAGGATAAAGAAAGGTGCAATCATGCACAGTACTGTAGAGCAATTATTGTATTTCTGAATTCAATTATTGGACCCTTTACAATTTATTTCTTTTTTCCCAAAATAAATCTGAATCTAGAAAACTGTTAAGCTCTTAAAACCCTACTGTATTCTATGATGATAAATGCACTTCTACAAACTAACTTATGCAGGCCATAGATATAATGATAATTTGTTACTTCATAAATTTAGAGTCGACTACATGAATCCTTCTATGCTACTTCATCTGGTTCATTAATAAACAAAGAGACGGATTTGTATAAAAGCATATATACAATAAGATTTATGAGTTGCTAAAATTGCCTGGATTTCCCGGTAAGTTTCGTCTCTTCTTAGTAGGCGGCTGCTGCGAGCTGGAGCCATTGCTATTCGTGGTAGCATTGGAAACTATTGAATTTTGCGGTTTTTCTTGGTGCTGTTGAATTTCTGCGGAGGAAAAACTTCCCTCATCACCAGTAATATTTGACATCTGCAGATAAAGACTATATACTGGGAAACTTTACTAAAGTTTTAGTTGTCTTTTGTTGGCTTAAATTTCGAACTAGATAATGAATTTTCGTCTCTCTCTCTCTCTCTCTTTCTTGTTTTTGGTGAATATGAAATCTGGAATTTTGGTTGAGGTGGAGGAGGACAAAAGCCAGAGAATTCTCCCCTATTTCTGGATGAAGAGAGTTCTTGGCTGCCACAAGATGACCATATGAATTTTTAGTCTTCTTTGGCTTATTGATATATATAGTAGTGATAAGAGACAGCTGATGGAGAAATGCCCCTCACTTTGTTAACAATTAGCTCTTGTTTGAACCTTATTATTTTCAAAATACATTTTTCTTTATCTTCTTTTTAATCACACATTTTTCAATAAAATATTATTACACGCAAACCCAAATTTTTTCTTTATTTTTTAACCAAGCGTTCTTCATAAATTTACTATTCTAAAATGCATTTTTAAAATAAGATGGGGCTCAAACGGGAAATTAATAAGTAACCTTTCATACCCCTAATTCCATTAAAATGTGACTGGGACTCGCAGAAAATTATCGATGTTGGCATAGGCTACGGTTTTAAGCTTTTAACGACGTTTTTTTTTTTAAAAAAAATTTACAAATTATTGACAGCAATTGCACCAGTAAAAAATTTCCATTGTTGAAGCTACATTTTTAGTAGAGTGCATAGACACAAGGAATGAAAATTGCATAAGAGAGAGAGTAAAAGGTTGATCCCATTTACCACTATTATTTTGCTGAAGTAAAATATAGCTTCATTTTTTCTATTATATCATAGTTGCAAATTGTTTCATTCTACTGATGTGCTGATTCTTACATAAAAAAGTGTATTAGGCCTCTCCTTCAATAAAGATGTCTCCATAATTTCATGTAAAACTTGTCATTAGAGTGATAGCATGCACAAAAACCAGTTTTATTTTTTGAAAGACGAATTTGTTAGTGAGGAATCGCCATAAATTTAGTCCCGTGTATGTAACCCAATTTCTTTAGTACGTACGCGCAAACTGATGATAGTCAAAATATAAAATGCTCTTTAGCACGGGATTTTGAGATGCAAAAGATATAACTGACTGGATGCAACTGATATAGGTTGAATCAGTTTATGTATTGAAACTGTTATTGGTCTTATTTGTTTTAAACCATTGATGGAACCAAATGAGTTGGTATTGTTTCTTTCATTTAATTCTGGTTTTTACTGAAAATAAGGATACTAAGCCTCTTACAATGTTTCCAATCGAAACTTCCTTTGTAATATTAATCAAAAAACAAACACTAGAAAACATAGAAGAAGACATAAATATGATAAATTTAAATAACTCATTTAATCAAAGCTTGCAGTTCACATTATGCAGAAGTTGTTGAAAAAGTGAATAAACCAAGTTCTTTTATGAATGAAACAAACATCGCGATATGACGAGGAATTTGTCAATTTTCCGTTGTTTTGTTTTGAGAATTTTTATTTCTTTTACTTCCTTAATCTTCTTCGGTGTGGTTCAATATACCAACACAATATAAAAGTGAACCATTCTTCGTTCCCTTCTTGGTTGACTTAAAACTACGAGGCTAGACGCAAGAAATGGATAGAAAGGCTTGGGCGAGAAAACGGCGCAGCCTGCTGATTGACTGGCTTAGGCATAAGACACGCTGCAATGTTATGCTTGCACTTGCTCTTCCCTTCTACTAGTCGATTAAGTATATGGCCGAAGCACATTTCTTACAACCTGTGTTTGGCTTGGGATCAGCGACTGCTAGTATGGGATACTTAATGAGATGAGCAAATCGAACCTAGTAATATGCGTGCAGCGCCTTTCGAGTGTGACGCGTGTGGTAACGTAGTAGGTGCCTGCAATTGTGACCATTGTTGCACTGCTAACTTCGAGGGTATTTTCAGGTCCCTTATCGTCGAAGGCTAAGAAATTTCACATTTAATATAATCGAGACAAAACGATAACAAAAGAAATAGAAGAATTTTTATTACATATTTATTCATAAATGACAAATCACGACGAGAATGACTCGATTTATTCATGGAATGTCTTGCACCGAAATGCATAAACATCGACATATTCAATATCCTTACATCCGTTGACCTAGATTATGTTGTTCTTCCTCTACCTTTGCACACCTCAAGCAATCTAGTAACGTTAAGCATGAACCATGTTTACATTACTACGTGACTACGACTTCGTTTCTCAAAAACTTCTCGTACCTAAAAACCCTTTTCGAGATTCTTCATTAAAATTTCGTGCTTCGTGTAATTTCCTAGTACCTTACTAGATTAGATTCAACCAACCCGGCTAACAATTATAAGCAACAAAAGGACATAAATCAGAATGTCAAACATTCACTAAGTTCTAAAATTCATGTCTAAATTACTTTCTACAACAATACAATAACTAGTATTTTTTCACAAACATCATTAGTAAAAACAAAATTCCACTTAGGATGTATCGATGGATTTCGATACAATTAATGAAGCAAAGTAATATTAATTTGAAGCAAAGAGATGTCAATAGTAATAAATATTTGAATAGAAGCCAAATAAAAAAAAGACAATTAGCTAATTGACATGAACAAAGATTCATTTCTCTTTCTTTTTTCTTACTTTAAACTATAAATTCTTTGTATAAATCCAACAAGAAAACTATTAAAGTTGGGCTAACGCACTATATTCCTTTTATATTCCTTTTCATGAACTTACTTTATGGACATATGACAACGACGACAATACGAAATACGATAAATTAAGTTTCATTGTGGAATCGATTACATAAAATTCTTTTTTCGCCGTGTTCACTAATACGTGATGATGACGTTTGATTTAAATAAATATGGTTTAGACATTTTATGATGAAAATGAATTAAATAGCATTGTTTAGCCGCCATGCATCGAGACCAGCTTTTATTAAATAGATAATAAATAATGCATCGCCATTTTTTTAAAAAGAAAAATAGGCTCGATAGAGGGTGTTTGGTGGGGATTAAAATTAGATTTTTAATAGACCGTGATATAAGTTTTTGAAATGTGTGGTTGAAAAGTTGTGGAAACCATAAAAGATGTGACTAATATTGATTGTTTGACTTTGACTTGGATAAAAATCAGATTTTGATTCGGACCAAACAGAGGCTAAGCAACAAATATTTGCATCCAATTTGATGTAACATCTTGAGCCCACATGGAAAGAGAGCTCTATATCCTTTTTGGAATTTGAATTTAGAATTGCAAGATTTTCATATTGAATATTTGAAATATTATAGGTTCTCTAGGCTATAACTAGTCAATGAAATTTTTGACATATTAGGCACATTATTAGAGATTAAGTGTACATTATTAGATATGAGTAAATTAAAATCTTATTCGTAGCAGCAGATGAGACTCTCCATTTGTTCGATACTACTCAGTAAACATGTCTATAACTGGTGAACGGAATTTTGACATATTAGGCATTTGGGCACATTAAAGATAATAATTATTTAATCTATGTTTGATGTACATTATCAAACGTGAACGAATTAAAATCTTATCCATAGCCATGGACGAAACTGTCCATTCATTCAGTACTACTTAATGAACATGAGATGAGGGTATATCGATAAGTTGGACGGGACGGAAAAGGACGTGATGAAATTTGCAGACTATCTTGTATACGGTTGTGCTTTCTTAGTACACTCTTAGACCTTTTTGACTTGGAGAAAAGATGATCAAGAAAAAGTAGATAATAATTAAAACAACAGTTCAATCTATAAGCAAACCATTTCAAATCATTAATCAATTTTGTCTAGAGAGCAGATCCTCTGCAGTGGCGATTTCTTTGTGACACGCTTGACAACATTGTACTTCTTAGTCAAGTTTGCCCTTTTGCTGTATTTACACATAAATGTGCAATACTTCAAAGCCTCTGTTTCGAGAATTTGAGGAATTGTCACTGCAGAGGATTAACTCTTGGTTATCAAATCATCACCGCCCTTAATTAGTATGTAATTATATGATTTAAGATTGTTAGTGATTGTCTGAAAATGCTGAAGTTGTAAGATTAGACTTGTTGAAAAAATACAAAAATAACACGTCAGTGGTGGAGCCAACGGGCACGGCCTCCCAAGCTTCTCCCATTTTTATTTTTTTTATATTAAAAATAAAATAAAATGAAACTTATTTTTTATTTGAAAAATTTGTGCAATTAATCGCCAACCTTTTGGGATCTCTGGAAAAAATAGTTCCAACCTTGATAATCAAATCTCCACCCTTAAGTTTGATTTGCTTATTTCGTCATTTTCATATAAATTTATTAAAACATAAAAATTCCTTAGAATATCAAGATGAACATGTGATTGACTTCGTCAATTCCACAAAACGTCAATTTGAATAAAAGATTCGGAGAAAACTCTCTTAATTTCTTCATTGTAATCGATGATGGATTTAATTGATATAGAGCCGATTCTAGTATACTTATTGGAGGATCACATTGACGTGATATAAATAAATCGCAAATACGATTTAAGTCATAAATATCAAGTTTCCTTTAGGTTCTAACTCTAATATGATCCCCATGCTTCTTTAATGAAATAATATATAAGGAACGATGTCAATCATTCTCCTTCATAAATTTTGAAACGCGACTATAATTGAAATTGCACCTTAGTCCGTACACTCCCATCGAAATATAAATTCAACTCCAACTAAATTATATAACATAATTTGTTCTCTAATTAAATAAAACGACACATTTAAAGAAATATAAATCATGAAATCGTCTCAAGTTATTGAATATTGGACTGCATCAACTTTTCTTGATTGATATTTTATTGCTCAAAGGTTGCTCCTTGCACTCAAAGATCACTGTAAAGTTAGCTTTGCTTTTGCTTTTACTTTTGCTTTTGCTTTTGTTGATATTATTATTATTTTTTTTTTCTAAATTTTAACACTAAGAAAGCCTAAATGAAATTTACATGTATGATTTATTGGTACCATGGTATCAGCATATTTGATCTCAAATATCTTAGAAATGTAGGCGAGAACACTCCTTGCAATGTCCAGAAAATAACTTTGTAGTCAATTTCAGGACCAGTGATGACGCTCCCCTTAAGACTATTTGTCCCTCACAAAATGAGTACATGAGGGATCCAAATAAGCCTTCAAGATACTATGGAACCAATGAAATATTTCATCAGTTTTATGCACTAACAACAATAAGTCGAACATCGAGACGTACAAAAATTTATCTATAGATCTTTGTACTTCGATTCTGCAGTGTATTAGAGTACAAAAGCAAAGGAACATATTTGAAAACCAATGCGAAGAAAAAAAAAAAAAAAAAAGAAAAACAAGAAAAACAAGAAACAAAAGATATAACCTGATCATTTTGGAGCCTTGCTTTGATACCAACTGATGAGAATCACGTAGTAACGAACACTACGCAACCCATAACGAGATTGAAGATCCCAAGAAAGTCCAAAAGATAAT
>CAIGRR010211545.1:0-12453 GCA_903798365.1 Fraxinus sp. 1973-6204 | reverse complement strand
CAAATTAGCGACGGAAATAGCAACGTGTCGCTGAAAGCAACGACTCCATTCGTAGGTGATTTTCGACGGATAAAGTTGGTGTCAATATCATTGCTAATTAGCTACGAAAATTACAATTGATAAACACCAACAAATTTTTATATATTCGTTACAAAATCGACATATTAACGTGAGCGTCCAAATGCACAAGGTCGTTATACCCCATTTTTCTGTTATGAGAGTTGTAGGTCTCTGCTTCTAATGTGTGTCTAAGCCCCTGTTTGACCTCCCATTTGGGGTAAAATGTGTTTTGAAATAGTGATTTTTTGAAGGATGCGTGGTTAAAAATTTAGATAATATTTTTGAATTACGTGTAAAATTATTTTATGAAATAATTTGATTGTATATCTAATTAATTAACGAGTCCATAGTAAGGTATAAATGATTTGATTGTATATTCGAAGAAAATCACATGTTCTGCTTAGTATGACTATTCAAACATCTTTTTCATGATAAGATGCTATCGCGTGATTAATGCGGTTTGATAGTAAATAAATAAGAAAGAGATAAGTCATTTGTACCCGCCCCTCACATAAGTGAGGGGTCCACCGCAAATATAATAATTCTGCCACCCATTGTGAGGGGGCAGTGGGGCCAGCTAACTGATCGTGTAAACGTTCGGGTACCTATAGCAAGGTTGAATAATAAATTATTCAGCCCCTTTACCTACTTCATCACCATAACCGTCTGTACAAATTTTTGGTATGATGGCTTTGAGTCTCATGTTAATGAGAATAGAATTTTTGAAAGAGTGATTGATGGAGGAATGTGTGGTAAAAAAATGATGAAAAGTTTTAGATTGTGTGTAATATTATTTTATTTAAAGAATTTGTGGTTGAAAAGGAAGAAAAAAAAATGAGAATGAGAATGAGAATGAGAATGAGAAATAAATGAGTGTCAAACAGGGGCGTAATGTCAACCAAAATATCGACAATCGTTCTCTAAATTCTATCAAAAAGATTTTACTTACCAATAAGTATGTAGGTTAAAATAATGTTATCTAATATAATTGGTTATAAGACATTAACTTAGATGATACTATATGATATGTTCAAATTTGAGATTAGTTCTGAAAATTTTGAGACTCTAAATACTAGTTAGTATAAGGCCATTAAATACAATTCATTTTAGTTCTCTAAAAGCAGAAATGATCTATCGAAGAGTCTTTCGTGCAAAGTTTATTACTCTTTTCTTTTATCCTTATATTAAATAAATTGAAAATAGTTTTGATCAACAAAAGTGTTTGTTTAATGTAAAAATTCTAAACAACTAGCCATTTCGAAATAGAGGGAATAACAACATCCAATTTTTTTTTGATGTATTAGACATAGACACGACACCACAAAAGTACCACAACTTGTTTAAACATGGAGATTTTTACATGCAATTTCTCAAGCGAATGAGTACTCTCAAGAATCCTTTAGCATAAATACGACTGAGTGAATTTTTTTGGCTCTTTTCTAGCCCAGTTTGATGAATTTCATTACCAGCGTATGCAAGTCTTAACCTAACTTCTTTTCTAAATATGCTATATATATGGATGTCAATGAGTCGAATCGAGCCGGCTCACAAGCCAAAACTCTAAGCTCGCGCTCGGCTCGAGTAAAAATGATTTGGGCTTTTTTTGCCCGACTTTAACCGAACTTTTGCTTTGCCAAAATATCTAAACTCAACCCGACCTTTTGACTCGAACGTTATCGAGCCAAGCCGGACCGAGCAGAGCCCACTCGATTTTTTACTTTTAAAAAAAGGCAACAGTAGCTGCATGTGATTGTTGTGTTGCAGAGAGAATCACAAGTAGCTAATGTTGCCTATGTATCACAGGCAACAGCTGATAGGCAACAACTGCTTGTAATGTATCATAGGCCTCACCTCGATTCTATCGAGACGCGAGCAGGTCGGCTTGGGCTTTTTCAGAACTAAGCTACGGGCCGTCTAAGCCAGCGTGCCAAATTAACACCCCTAGCTATATAATGATTTCACAAAAGAAGCATCTAAAGAAAACAAATGTCAAATAGTTACCACAAAATATTTAGTTATACAGAGTGATGAATTCTTTATTTCATCAACTCATCTGATACGGTTAATTGAATTGCAAAGTAACATGATCGTGCAAAATTCTGCAAGTACACAATATTGTAGATAAGTAATAAAGTGATGAATAGAGTATCATCCCCATGAAAACTATATATTTAATTTAGGATCAATTAATTCTATCTCTAATCTAATTGCCAAGTTTTTGATTATCTATTCTATTAAGTATTCTATGTTAGAATTTCAATAAACTTTAAATTCTCAAGAGTTTTAAATTTTAATTGCTTTATTACCAAAATCATCCATGTCAAAATCACCAAGAAAATTATAAAGTATGGAACATAACTTAATTCATTGAGAATGATTCTTTAATACTTGATCTTAATTTCAGATCTTAAATCTTGAATATTGATTCTTTTGATTCTTGAGTTCTTGAACTTGATTTTGACTACTTGGTCCATAATCTTAATTGCTTCAATACATTCTTCTTGATTGTTGATTTCATATTCTTGATTGTGGATTTTGGATTTTTCTCTTCAATATGTTTTCTTTCATATTCTTGTGTAGATGAAATGATATAAAAAATGAGATTCACATAAGAATTAAGGACCATAACCATATTTATATCTTCATCTGTATTCTAGTCATCATCAAATACATTCCCCGATAGATTCGATTTCTACACACATAATTCGGCCTACACTTTGTTTAGATGTCTAAAACCCAATTATTTAATTCTTTAATAAATCACTTTAATTTTAGTTTAAATTTTAAGATAATCTTTATACACAATTAATTATATATGTCGGCCCACATAACAAATTAATAATTTTTCCATATAATCTCCAATTTGGGCCACATATGTTATCTTATAAATGTGTATAACCTTATGAGTTTAGAATTTTTGTTATCATAACCAAAAAACATCTATGAACAATCTCGTTCATTAATCATGTCAATATGGGATAAAACGATTTTTGTTACAAGTATCATAACTAAACCATTGATGGTATCGTGTATCAACACAATAAATGACATGCCCAAGTGTGATGTGTACCATGAAAATTACATGTGTCCAAATATGTCTATTTCCAATTGATCCTATCTTATTATTTAATGAGATCAAACCAAAACTTTAATCAAAATGAAACTGAATACTTTATTGATGCACAATAAACTAAATATCTATAAACCTAAAATGTATCCGAATCAGACAACCACAACATACAAACTCCCACTAAACTGTCATATCATCAAAAAAAAAAAGCAATATTCATATAAGCAGTATGCTCGTGAAAGACCTTGTAGATAGTTCTTTAATAAGCAGATCCCCAATCATGGAGTTTGTCATAATATACTTTATAGAAACCTGACACTCTGAATTCTTTCATTAACAACTAGGAACTATTTTTTTTTAACTGAAAGTTTGAATTTTATTGAAAGACCTCACTTGTGGCGGAGCAAAGCCGAGATTACAAAATGAAATTCAATTGCATACACATCAACGTCTAAGATAAGATAATTCCAAACTATCTGTATACAAAATCCCTCTAAGAACTGTCGGGCCTTCATCGCCAATGGACATGTCAGCAGAGGATCCATCGCAGCCCTAGTTTACAAGGAAAGCATCCGCCATATTAGCCTCACGAAACACATGATGAACTTGAGCTTTAAGCATGAAGATTAGTTCCAAAATTTCTTCCAAAAACTCTCATAACCACCATAGGGTGTAGGCGCCTTTATTAAGCCATTCTACCATTATTTTTGAATCAGTTTCAACAATAATATTACTTAGGTGTAGGTCCCTACACAGATGAAGCCCATCAAGAAGGGCGCGTGCTTCAGCCACCATGTTAGTGCAAGAGCCATAGTGACGAGAAAAACCAGCCCAACAAACTCTATTGTTGTCG
Source organism: Fraxinus sp. 1973-6204 (assembly GCA_903798365.1). Lineage (NCBI taxonomy): Eukaryota > Viridiplantae > Streptophyta > Magnoliopsida > Lamiales > Oleaceae > Fraxinus > Fraxinus sp. 1973-6204. The sequence goes on along the minus strand of CAIGRR010211545.1, from coordinate 8,470 downwards.
TCCAGAATCCTACCACCGCCGGTTGGACCTAGGTTTCCTTTTGATGCACCATCAATATTTAACTTCAGTTGGTTGCCCTCATGTTTCTTCCAGCTGATTAGTTGTACCTTAGTATGTTTAACAGCATTTATATGGCAGTTTAAGGAGCGCAAACAAGAAACATCGCGAGCTGAAATTTTCCTGGCCTTGTTTATCAGAATAGCAATCTGGGAAAGCATTGACTTGATCTGCAAAACAGATTTCTGCCACAAACTAGGGTGTTCTACCATACAGGATTCATATCTACTTTTCCATAAATTCCATGTAATGATTAGTGGAGTGACGACGCGAAGTACTCCAACCTGTGAAGATCTAGAGACATGTTTACCCATAAGTCCATCATACCTTTCCAAGTAGTTACAGTAGAGATAAATTGAAGTGGTATGCAAAATAATTCCAAACATTTTTTGCCATTTCCCCATTGTACAACACATGATCGATGGTTTCCACCGAGGGCTTAGCACAACATTCGCATTTATAAGCCATTGGAATCCCAATATTTTGGACCACTACATCAATAGGTAGGCATTCTAGAAGAGCTTGCCAAGAGACAAAAGAAATTCTTTGAGGAACATGGTGTTGCCACAGCCATATTTTCCATGGACATATTACCCCTTTTCCCAAATTAACTCCCAGGCTGTTTTATTAGAAAAGGAACCATCTTTATTGGGCTTCCATATATACTGATCTTGGGTTTCGTATAATTTAATGTGCACACATTCAATAGCAGCTGCCTGATTTTTGTACATTAGCTCCCTCAGTCGACTTCTATTCCATTTACGTCACCAAAAGATCTTTAATTGTTAGTTCTGGTTCCTTAACTACTAGACCTGCTTCGGATAGACTTTGGGATCCCGTCCAGTTATCATACTAGAAATTAGAAGAGCTATCTCGAACACGACAAAAAGTATTTTGCAACACAACAGGCAATGCCGAGAGTACCCCTTCCAAAAAACGAGAATGAGTGGGATAAGTTTTCAGGACATCCACATGTTTGTTCTTCACGTGTTTAGAGCAGAAAGATTCAGCCCAAAAGGATTTCCCAACAATCAATTTCTATGTAAATCTCATGAACAAAGCTTATGGTACCTCACCAAAATCTCGAATGCCCAGACCACCCTCTTCTTCTGGAAGACAAATTTTTCTCCAAGCAACCCATTTTCTCTTCTTCGAGCCATTAGTTGAATTTCAGAGGAAAGAAGAGAAAATGTGGTTCAGTTCGTTGTGAACACCTTTAGATAGATTTATAACCTATAACATATGAATAAGCATGCTGCTAAGAACGTGCTTGATCAAGGTGATTTTACCACCAAAAGAGAGTAGGTGCCCTTTCCAACCAGCTAGCCTCTTCAGTATTTCAGCCATCATCAGTTCAAACATACACTTCAATAATCTTCCAGTGTAGAGAGGTATGCTGAAGTAGGTGTAAGGTCAGAGTCCTTCCTTAAAACCCGAAACAACCAATACTTTTCTTTTACGAGTAGCAACGATGTGTTTGAAAAAAAAAAACATAGAGGATTTCATAGGATTTGCCTATTGACCCAAAATCAATTCATAATTTTTAATAATATCAAGGAGATTAGAAATCGACCTTTTCCGTCCATTGGAAAAAATAAGCAAGTCATCAACATAAAATAAATGACTAACCATAATACCTCTAGAGTGAAACAATTGGACCTGGTTGCTGTCATATGCTTGGTTGATCATTCTAGATAAGAGCTCTTGTGCCAAGATAAAAGATATGGGGACAATGGATCACCTTGGCGAAGTCCTCTAGATGGTTTGAAAAATCCATATGTTTTATCGTTAATCATAATTGAGTAGTAAGGAGAGAAAATGTAATTAAAAACAAGATTTCGCCATTGGTCTGAAAAACCCAATCTCCTTAAACTCTCCAAATGGAATTGCCAGTTTACACTATCATAAGCTTTGGCCATGTCAATCTTTAATAATGTGTTTCCACCTCTCACCTTCTTATGAAGACTATGTACCATCTCTTGAGCAATATCTATATTATCAAAAATACTCTTACCCTGAATAAAGGCTGACTGTTCTCAAGAAATTATTTTGTCAAGTAAGGGGCCATTCTAGCAACCATAATTTTGGATAGAATCTTGTATACCATTGAACAAAGACTAATAGGCCGAAACTTATCAAAACTTTTGGGGAAGTTGACCTTAGGAATAAGAACAATGTTAGTTGCCCCCCAAAGCACAATTTAGAGGGCATTCCCCAAGAAATTCTGTAGCTACGGTAAGAAGATCTGACTGGACAATTGTCCATGCATTAATAAAAATACTCGCGTTAAAACTGTCAGGTCCAAGGCTACTATCTTTAGGGATAGACCAAAGAGCAGCCTTAACCTCCTCCAAAATAGGCGGTTTACACAGTGCTATATTCTCCTCCGCATGAATGATCGGCTGCAAGAGTTCAAGAACATTAGCATCCATGGAGATAGGTGTAACTGAGAAAAGATTTTGAAAAAACTGCACGGCTTCCTAAAAAATTTCGTCCTATGAATTCAGTTCACTATCATCTTCAAGGATAATGCGCTCGGTAATTTGGCTCTTTGTTTTATTTTTGATCGAAGCATGAAATTTTTTTTTGTTACCGTCACACTCCTTAAGCCATTTAATGTATGACTTTTGCCTCCATAAAGCTTCCTCTCTTTCAAGCCAAACTACATATTGATTTTGGCATTACAAAAGCTGGTTTTCAGTTTCCAATGAAAAACTTTCCATCAAAGATTATTCCAGTTGCATCAGATTATTTTCAGTCATATTTATTTCTTGTTTCATCCTTCCAAACACCTCAACATTCCAAGATTTTAAAGCAATTTTTAAGGTCCGCAATTCGGGTGTGAGACATACCATTGGAGAACCAGACACGTCCATATCCCAAATTTGTTTCACCAGGGGCAGAAATCCATTGTGAGAACACCACATACTTAAGAACCTAAAGTTTGGGGCATGTCACACTCAAATTATCTCTACATCTCAAAACCATCAGGCAATGATCCGACGACTTACATTCCAAATAAGATAGTGCAACAGATGGGAATAGGTTCTTAAAATTTTGATTTACCAGGATACGATCAAGTCGAGCCCATATACGTCTTATACCCTTTCGCCCATTACACCACAATAGTTTCGGACCATCGAAAGGGATATCCATCGGGCCTAAGTTGTGAATAAAGTGGTTAAACTCCTGCATGGCCATAGAAGAGGTGGACAGACCACCTAATTTTTTCCCATTGGAACGGACAGTAGTAAAGTCTCCTCCTATGAACCATCCAACATTTCCATTAACTAAGGTTGTCAATTTCTCTGGTAATTCCCTTCTTCGTCTTCGACAACATTTGTCCATAATATCCATGACTAAGAGATCCTGGATAGCGTCAGCATCCTCTCTTACAATAGCCTGCTCCAAATTATTATCCTTCAACATCGTATTAATTGGTAATGCTCCACAATTTTCCTTGTTGCTTTCAATCACGTTGCAGTCCTCATTTCTTGTACTGGTGTCTGTTACATTGTCCTCCAGATTGTGCTCTTCCAAGTCACTAAGGGCGGTAACAACTCTACCATCATTTCGGCCAAATAAAGTTGAGGCTGAAGGGATTAATCTATCCTGCTGTAAAATCATGTTACGTTTTTCTACTAATCTGTCGACCTGTTTCGCTGAAAGGGACTCCTTATCCTGTGCTAATTCTGTAATACCACCTACGTTATCCTTTTTTCGCTAGATCTTGTTAGGGCGACTTATTTCTTGGATATTGATTCTCCAATTTGTTTCTTCTTGTGTCAAGTCGTCTCTAAGTGGCCTATAGACCTATAATAATGACAGAACAGTGGGAGTTTTTCATAGACACTCCTGATGTCGACTAAAGGGATGGAAAGGGATGTCCAGCCAGAAAGAGTCGACCAGAGGCTTAGAAACATCGACCTCTACACAGGCACGTGCCCCATCCGTACGGGACGCACAAGCTATGAAGTTATCCCTCATAAAAAAACTAGCCAAAAGCACTGGTGATAATTCTCAACATAGATTCATGATAAAAGTGGGGAGGAAGTCCAGGAAGAAATACCCACACAGGGATAAGTGAAGACTCGTTATCCTCATCAAAATTTGGGGACCAAATAACCAATCTGTAGGGTATGCCATCGAGATCTGAGGATTCTCTTGCACAGGCAATAGTAAAATCATCCTCTGATGCGAAACGGATGAAAACTTTACGTGGTCGTTGCATGTTACTAACTGAAAAGAAACCTTTAATACCCTACCGCACCTTGATGAAATTTTGTATCAGGTCCAGTGAAGGTCTTCTTCTCAGAAATTTCTGAACAATAGAATACCTAAAAGGGGAGGCCGCCTATTCCAGTTCAGCTTTGGAAAAATGAAACCATAGGGCATCGTCGTTCTCATTGGCCTGTCTCATTTCGATCTTCATCTCTAGGATAGGTTGTGGACGATTCTGTACCATAGAGGCATAGGTCGCAGCCCCCCTACCACCTTGATTGGTGACCGAAGAGGAGGCACCACCACCATCCAGTCGTGCAGTACTGTTAGGGTTAGGTTTTTTTAAGAGAGAAATTTAATGGCTAAGCCCCCATTTGACGGTCATTATTTGGCAAAAAACACAACTAGGAACTTGATGTCTATAAACTTTGACATCATCGAGCTCATGTTGGAATACAAGACTGCTATTGTCACATAATAACTTAAGTGATCTTTCAATTCAATCCAAAATGTGCGCATAATGACAAAATTCCGTAGTCATATTCCATGATCAAAATCTGAATATCCAATGATCTCCAATTGGTCTGATTTTTTGTATGTGATCATGTAATAATTTATTCTCTATATATACTTAATGATACCAAAAATCGTCACATGTTGATTCTCGAGCTTAACGATTGAGGATGATCACAAACGAAATCTTTGGTACCTGACACAAAGGCGTCGAGGTGTGTTCTCGTTACCCCTTCGATGCTTAAGTTAGCAAAAATGGAAATATATGCGTAAGACTATAAATTGAATGTAAAACATACCTGAATAATGAATTGTGGTCATATATTTATAGAGTATGTGATATACTCCTAGTAGGGTTAGATTATTGGGTATCTTATCTTTTTTAGAGTTTTAGAATGTGTTGAAGTTTTATTATGATATGTTCTAGTGGGATTCAACCTTATCGGAATTGGATAATTTTAAAGATGGAAGTAGAGTCCTACTAAAGTATATTTTTTGAGGTAGACAAAGGAATAAACGTAAAAAATTGAGATGACGTGGAATCATCACGAGGGATAATTAAGCTCAAGGAAGACACCTTGGGTAAACTCCCTAGATGATTGGAAACAACCTCGGGCATTGTTATTCGGGGTTGATGAAAAAATGACCATATCAATACTAAAAAACTCGATTGGTTGCTTTCTAAATATTTAACTCTGGCTGCTTTCTAAATATTTATCCTAGAGTTAAATATTTTTTCAGTATTCCAACAATGAATGCCATATTCGAATGTGTGCAAATCCAATCATGCATTGATTGAGACTAAATTTGTCTCCCTTACCAATAAGGGTATCCCCTGATTTACATACGTGCACCCCAAATCTCTTAAGAACCTTATTGATATTGTTCTTTTGTGATAATCAAAAAATATCCTGAGAATGATCCCGGTGTATCTATATCCTTAATACAAAAGATGTATCAACAAAACTTTTCATTTGAAAATTCTATGATAGAAATCTTTTGATTTTATACAATAAGCATATATCATTGCAGGTAAATTGTGTGTTATCGACATACAATATTAGAAAAATATGCTTACTCCCACTAAATTTGAAATATACACAATCATCAACTGCATTTATCTCAAAGTCGAACGAGATTATCATTTGATGAAATTTGTGATACCATTAATGGGAAGCTCGCTTTAGCCTATAGATGAATTTCTTTAATTTGTAAACCATCGGATCTAACTCAAGATCAAAATGTGTCACAAGTGTCATAATAGCTCTAAAAGAGTCTTTCGTAAAAGTTGGAGAGAAAGTCTCTTTAAAGTCAATGCCATTCTTTTGATTATATCTACTTCCATCATTCCAATGACATCCTTATTTTATCAGAGAAAGACTACAAAATCATCTAAATTTATCTTTCTCATTTTTATAGTAGATTTTCTTAAAGCATTTGTTCTTGNAAAGACTACAAAATCATCTAAATTTATCTTTCTCATTTTTATAGTAGATTTTCTTAAAGCATTTGTTCTTGCGGTTGTTGATTTTGTTCTTTTGGAACAATATCTCGATTGTGTATAGGGATTTTGTAATATTGTCATGATCCGAAATAATTTCTTGAACAAGTTCTAGAGCAAGAATTTGTCATTGATCCTGATCATGTCAAATGCGACAGAAGTGGTCTACATATCATTTCTCAAAGACAAAATCCTTAACTTTAAAACCTTATATCACATTGCAAATTCTATATCCTCAAAGAATCGAACATTTTTCGTTTCAAAAATTAACCTAATCGTGGGATTTTTAATATTTGTTACACCTTAACGGCTGCTTTACTTGGGACTTTAATGAGAATTTAAGCACAGTCGTCAGTGCTTCTACCTAAAGATATTCTGGTAAGGTAAAATGATTGTTCATACTCCTTAAGTGTTCCATTCTATCTCTCAGTAACGCCTTTCATGCTAGGGAACCCTGACATGGTGTACTATATCACGATTCTACATTCCTCTAGAAATTTAGTAAAAGGTCATGGATATTGTTCACCTGATTCGTCATATTTACCATAGTATTCACAACTAAAGCCAGATTGATGTGCTTGATTCTTTTGCTGAGTTGATTTTCAATCTCAGCCTTTTAAGCTTTGAACATGTCCAATGATTGAGATTTCTCACGAATGAGATACATGTAGTCATAATGAGAAATTCGTCTATGAACGTAATAAATGATTGTTACCATTTCAAGAAGTCGAAGGAATGGCCCACAAATATCCGTATGAATTAGTAATTAGATGTCTGAAGTTTTATTGGCACCTAATCTCCTTATATTTCTTTATTTCCTATTAATGTAATTAACATAAAAACTTAATTATGGAAATTAAGGGATCAGAAATTCCTTTTAACACAAGATTTTTCATTCTCTTTTGAAAGATGTGTTTTAAAAGTTTGTGTCATAACAAAGCAAAATTCCCATTTATTAATTTACATTTAGTACCATGTGAATTCACATCCAGGGTTTCTTTATAAGAGGCAATCGTATTAAGAAAATATATGTTATTATAACCGAATATAGAACTAGTACCCATAATGTTTGAATTAAGAAAGAGACTAAATTGACTATTAACGCAAGAACAAGAGTAATCAATTTGTCCAATGTAGAAAAAAAAATCAAATTTCATCTAAAGGACGGTACTACAAATGTCTCTTTCAAATCCAAATAATAACCAGTCTTTAATGATAACCTAAAAATCCCTATTGAATCAACTTTAAATGATTTGTCATCGCTTCACATAGATAAATCTTTTAGCATCAATTGGCTTTTGACTGTTCAGGCAATCCCGCATAAATACATTATGTGAGTAGTTGCACCAGAATTTATCCACCAAGTTTTCTTAGTAGTAAAACTAAATTAATCTCAAAATAAGCTAAAGTGAAAAGTGTATTTTTCTTTATACACCAAGCCTGATATTTAGTACAGCAACCGTGCTATAGGTACATGAATTCAAATTCATGTACCAGACAGAATACACACAGTAGTGAGTGGAGTGGGGTGGGGTGGGGGTTTTGCCAATATTTTAATTACATGGGGCCTACCCCCATGTGAGTAAAATTCAAAATTTTGTATCAATTCTGTGTTTTCCTGTACTCACTGTATTATTCTTAATACAATATCTCTTTATGTGTTCTTGATTTCACAAAAGTAACCGTCAGCTTTTTCATCCACTTGAAGTTTTTAATGTTTCTTTTGAAGATGACCAAATGCAGCTTCCTTTCCCTTTCACTTGTCCTTAGAGGTACTTGATAAAGTGGGTACTGTTAGTTCTCTCTTGCTTTAGATATTCTTCTTCTTGTACGAAACGAGCTCATCAAGAGTCCACTTCCCTTTTTTGCAGTTGACAGTCCTTGAATTAACCAAATTGTGTAGGAAGAAAAATTAATACCAAATGGGTGAGCAAGTCATCAGACAGCTTAAACTTTAATACTTTTAGTTTGAAAGCCCAAGATTAGCTAACCAAGATGGAGCGAATTGATTTTTAAATCTTTCGAATAATTAACTAGAATCTGTAAATTAAAAACACGTTGATAAATTAATAATCGTAAGCAAGTTCAAGCGAGTAGATCAAGCGAATGATAAGTGCAAATAAACGAAGACAACTAAACACAAGTAAGCAAATAAGTGAAACAATGTAATTTGTACAA
>CAIGRR010211518.1:0-19575 GCA_903798365.1 Fraxinus sp. 1973-6204 | reverse complement strand
TTCCACCACCTACGGCACCACCAGTGCCAGTGCCAGTGCCAGTGCCAGCACTACCTGTCGCATCACCAGCCCCAACACCAGATTTGGTTCTCTCACCTGCACCAGCACCTGGCAGGCACAAGCACAGGCACAGGCACAAGCACAGGCACAGGCATCATCATGCACCAGCACCTGCACCGACTGTCCGAAGCCCTCCAGCACCACCTACAGTTCAAGATACCGAGGAAACAACACCAGCACCATCACCAAATATGGTATTGCATTTACTTTTTTTTTTTTTATACCATCCTGTTTTTGTGATGAAATATTCTAGTGCCTGGCCAAAAACCAAAGTATCATAAAGTTTCTGATTCCTCATCATTCAATTACAGAATGGAGGGGCATCACTAGGTGAGCAAGCAAGATCAAGAATGTGGACAACTGCTGGATTGTCACTGGCTACTCTCTTGGCTGTCACGAGCTTCTGCTCATAAGCTTTTATGAGGCAAGCAGTGGTACAGATAATTAGAAAGTTTTTGCATGAAAGTGAAAATTGCTGGCATACACCAGAGGATCAGGGCAGACAACACTTTACCCCATTTTGATTTTTGATCTCTTCCCCAAATCATTGTATTATCACTATATAAACGATAAGAAAAATTTTCATAGTCAACATATATAACAGATATATTCTTGCAAAAGAAAAAAAAAATGAAAACAGAATGAAAATAGATACGAAGCTTGCTCTAGATTTGATCAATTTCCTCCAGGAAGTTGTACTCAACCACGTCCTAGATTGTCAATTAACTTGTGATACTGAGAACATCCTGAACACTGTTGAAAAACACAGCCATTAGAAGCCTTTAAATATAAAAAGATTTCAGAAATATTGGGAGAAAGAATAGCAGAAAGTCGGAAAAACGTAACAGGAAAAATTAAGAAAACTAGTGTTTGAATACAGAAGGCTGTGTAAATAGAATAGAGCATCCTCAAGGGCAAATAGTGATATTAACATTAGTAGGATTTATTATAGACGGTTGGACATGCCAATAGATAATGCTGACATTTGAATATAGTTAATCAGGACCACGTATAAATCACGCCGTATTGTCTTTTATACTTTTTTTAATAGATGTACAGATATGCAACCACTGTCCAAAAGCTACAGCTGATGGGGAGGTGCAATCCACCCTATATCACCCAGAATCAGGCCAGGAATCCACCCCAAGCCACTGCATTTGCGCTCCCTGCAAAGGACACCTTACGAAGGTGCATTGGGCCATTCCCAGATGGCAACAATAGGCCCACCTCAGTTTTTAGTATGCTCCTGGATTATTAATCATTGCACATCCCTTACTCTCACTCTCATCCACTTGAGGTAGACAATAAAATAAGCACTTCATGATTATCAAGAACTGTAGTATAAATTACAAAAAAACAGCTTCGAAAAAAAAATTACCTGTACATAAACAAGTCCCTGTTCATAAGCTAATCCATTTATCAACTTCTGTGATCATGCATCACAAGAGTTACACATGAAAGTTACTAGCAAACTTCTTCTAGGAAGCTTTAGGTCAATAGCTACGTCCTGCAAGAAAGAACCCAAGGAGCACATTCTCAAGAATAAGTTGCATGAAAATAAGTAACCATTGTGTCAAACATCAGGAAATGTGTTAAAAGCTACAAAGTATAAAACCCATGCCAAATATTTTAGGTCATTCTTGCATTAATAACAAGACATCAGATTTCATGCTTAAATTAAGAATTATGTCAAGTATCAAGAAATATGTTGAAGCTACGAATTATTGAACCCGTGCCAGACATTTTAGGTCATACTTGCATTGAAAACAAGACTTTCAATTTCATGCTTAAATCTAGAATGTCAACTCTCAAAAAGAAATACTGCTTATTTATCCCAAGTAAAAAGCAATTGTATGACCTTATAATTAAGAAGCATCCCTCGGTTTGTTTTACCCATTATATCAACAGACAACAGAATATATCTAACAGTGTCATGGAAAGAAATTAAATCTATCAATGAGAANTTGTATGACCTTATAATTAAGAAGCATCCCTCGGTTTGTTTTACCCATTATATCAACAGACAACAGAATATATCTAACAGTGTCATGGAAAGAAATTAAATCTATCAATGAGAATAAAACAGAAATCGGGAAAAAGGGGAGCAAAAAATATTATTTTCCTTTCGAATTTCTTCAAAATAATGTCAAGAAACAGTGAACTATTAGTGATAATCCAGCATTATCTTTAGAGTTGTCAACATAACTTCTGCTTGTATCTTAAAATCTAGGGAAATGTGAATAAACCATTTCAGCTCTCTAATAAGAATGATAATACTCTAAGTAGCCCAATTTTAGTCTTCAAAAACTAAAGCCTTTACAATAAGAACAACTAAAAGTTCGTGATCATACAATAGGAAACTATTAGAACCATTCATGGGGAGTATACAGAGATCCATGGAGCAGATTGTTTGCATCAATCCTGAAAAACCAAGGTCATCAGAGTAAAATGTATTAACTTATTGAAAACCATTTTTAGAACCAAATTCTACTTCCCGATAGTAGCACAACCGACCGATTTTCCTATAATTCAAAAATTTACACTAAAGAGTCCAAATACTTAAAGCAAAAAACAACCATCTTGGATTTAGTGTTTTAATACTAATTGAATCTGCAGCCAAATGCTTAATTACTCATGTTTATTTGAACAGACAAAAACTGTTATACCGAGTCTTACGAGTCCAACCACACGGTATCATGAGACCTCCTAACCCAATATGGGGAAGATAAAAAATTCAACAGAAAAATAAAAGGCCACTTAGTAGGCCAGATCAGTAATTGAGATCTGCTGCCCACTAATTGCCACTTGGCCAAAACTCAATGTGCAATTCACCACGACGAATGAGAAACTGACTAGGTTCAAATGGCTGTTCCCAGATGGATGAGAAAAGAAATTAGCTAGCCTTCCTACAGCCAGAGAAGGCCAGCATCACGACAAGGAATCCTGCTAAGCAATGCCCAGCTAAGTTTGGAGGATGACCAGCTTGACAGTAGTGTATTGGACAATTGAGCATACCGCATGTCTTGATGAGATATTAGCATGTCCAGGCAGGCCAGCTCAGTGCCATGCCACTAAGTCTGTGAAAGTCCGAAGGCAATGACATCTAGGTAGACACCTGTCCAGACAATTACACTTGTACCAGACACCTCCTATTGCCTCCTCTCAGACTCTAGCATAACAAATTCGAGAATATGTGACAGGCACCCTAAGACAATATTCTGCTCCCATCTTCCTTCTATAACAAATTCTCAACCTGTAAAATACAGGTAAATAAATTAACACACACCAGCATGGTATACTACAAAATTTATAATAAAACTGAATCTATTTAAGTAAAATCACCAAGAAGATCGATTTTTTTAACAACTTATGACTAATCGATAAGGCATGGATTGAATTAACATATCGATCTTAACTAAATAGAAGAAAAAAACAGAAACAAAAAAAATAATAAGGCGAAGGGAAATAAAAAGATTATAAAATGTAAAATATCCCAAAGACTATAAGATCAAAATTTATAATAAAATAAAATGAACACCGAACTTATTTAAGTAAGTAAAATTATCCACAAAGATTGATTTTTTTTTTTAGTTCTTGATAAGGCATGAGATTGAAATAACATATTGATCTAAAATTAAATATAAAAAGCAGAACAAAAATAAGGCGAAGAGAGAAAAACAATAGAAAATAGAAAAATACCTGGAAGATATGAGGTTCTTATGGTTGGGACCAAAATTGAGCCTCAAGAAATGAGAAAATGGAAGAGAAGAATTCTGTTCTTTGGCTTTGACATGGATAGTATGTGTAGCCCACATATAAGCAGGGTCATGGATTGTGGCTCATAGCCGCCATGGCCAAGAGTACAGATGATGAGCAGGGCTCCAAAATACGTAGAGGTCTATTTGCTTCTCCTTTTATATGTTTTCGTTTTACCCAAAATTTATCCGTTTTGATATTTTTCTTTGTACGGAATGAAAAAATTGGGGCCGTTGGAGAAAGAGAACCTTCCAAGATCATGTATTTTTAACTGTAGTAATTATAGTTACACCACAATTTTTATTTCTTGCAGTGTATTTAATTACACATAGGTATAGCACTTACATTGTTAACGATTTTTTCATGTTATTCTTATATTTAAATTTTGAACTTTTCATTAATTAACACTTTTTATTTGATAACAGTTTTACGTCCAAAAAATCGTTGAAATGACAAAAGAAATTATCTTGTCATCATATTTTAAAGAAATTAAATAAAAATTGCGAAAAATATTTTTCCATAATTTAAAAGTATGAAAATATTTTGATATAAATCAATATCAAGGATGAGATATATTAATTAATAGAAGATTTAAGATAAAAATTCAACTGAAAATAGGTAAGGAAATAATTACTACAATTAGCAAAAATTGAGGAGTTCAACTGCAATTGAAATGTGGTGTATGAATTAAAAATTGTGGTAGCAATAATATATAACCACTCTTTTATTCAATATTATTTTTATTGTTTTTTCCTCGTTTATAGCATCCTTTATGAGTGAATGGCGAAACGTGAAGGGGACTTTATTGGGGAGAGGCAAGTGGAGAGTGAAGAAGATGAATTGCAAAATGAGGTTTTCACCTATTTGAAGAAGGGAAGGGGCAAACGAATTCCATGAGGAGTGTAAACGAGGGAGAGAAGAGACTATTAATCCTTCTAATGTCTCGGCGAATGAGTTGCATTTGTTGGAACATGTAGGGAATGGTAAAAACCGTGGCACAATGACGATGCTTCATTTGTCTGCATAAATTCGCACTCTGTCTTCTTATCGAAGACGTTCATTTGGTGAGGGGGGTCTATGGTCCCAGATTTAAGTTTGGATTTGATCGTTGTTTTGTTTTGGATACCGACAGATCCAGCACTCGATGACCATCGACGACTGCCATTGTTGGATCCCTGGGAAAAAAAATCTCCCTTATATTGGGTGGCCGCTCATGCTCACCTCTCACTACCTACGCTCAATTCTCATTCTGGATCTGTTAGTGGTTGTGGAGTAATGCTATTCAATATTGCTGGTATCAAATAGTAGTCTAAGTAACAACTGCGTAACATTAAATGATAAGTTCACTTAAATACAAATATCACATAATTCATTTAATTGAATCTATCAAAAGTAACCACCTAAACTAGTACTCTAGTTGAGATAAAAGTCGCAAGATGGTGCTACTTTGGCTGGATGACTGAAAAGTGGAGATAAGGTGTTACTCGTCAGGACAGTCACACAGAGATGCCTTCATAAGGGGTCAAGAGGGTTGCAATTGGCGTCAAGAGGGTAGCACTCGGCAACCCTCGTCCGGAGAAACAACCTCTCTTGGGATTTTCTTCCGAGATTACAGGGGCTGGGGTGGCTACCCTGGTGTGCAGTGGGGACTTTAACCAAGTTTAACTATTAATCTTTCTCCAATTCTATCCCACTTCATCTAGCATTACCACTGGTTGAATTTTAAAGGTTAATTTGGTAAACAAATATAACAAATGGCTCATTTTGTTCATATATGCTGGTTCAGATATGGTTAGGCAAATCTCCAAATAGGTCTTTTCTTCTTCATATGCCTAAATTTGTAAAATCATATCCATGACACATTTCTAACCGAATAAGCTTAATCAGTAAAACCATGGACCTAGCATTGGACTTAAGAATGTGAAAACTTCAATAAAGATTTACATTTATTCAAGTAATTCCAATTCAACATAAAGCAGAAATTGACAAAATGCACTCGGGATGGAATACAAACATAACTCAGGGATAACGAATAGTCGAGCACTGAGAATATCAGCTTTGTCCATGTCAACTCGCCTATGACATTTCCCGAAACCGGGCAATGGCTTTCTTTTGAATAACAGCTTTGTAACTATCTCCAGCCTGCACTTCAAGTTTTGGATCCAACTTCTTTGGCTGACTCCCTAGTCCCGCTCTAGTATCCATGGCCTGAGCTTGGACAGGCTCTACCATGCCACTTCCGTCTTTCCCCAATCCCTAGATATGGGATCAACACAGAGAAACCAAACAAAATTCCAGAATGCAAAGTCAGATACTGAAATAAACAAAAAAGTACTGCCAGTCACTTTAGAGCTGATGGATGCCGACAAGTTATGGTGTAAGTGAATCTCCAAAAGACCAGAGAGGAATCATGGTGTGTTGCCTAAACTTTGCAAGTTCTTAGTTTAGAACTGAAACTATGAAGTGCATGCTTGGCTAAGCTTTCAAGTGCTTATAAGCAATGGGTCCCAAGGAAGGCGTGGTTAAAAAGCTAGTAAAAGTTAGTAAGTGGAATGTGTGGATAAAAATAAAGTTTTAAATTTGCCAAACCTGCACTAAAATGGATAAATCCCAAAAAAAAACTAACTGATATTGCACTAAATAGGTACATTATCGTCATAAATTTTATTTGCACAATGAATTTGCTTTCAAGTAAAACCAACACGGAAGTTATGTAGTGCAGGATGAGAATTGGTACCGAGCCTTCATGCCAGCCCATGCTGCGGAGCATCCGGTTACCCACATTAGTCTCATCAATTGCCCTGTCTGCTGTGATCACTTCATAGTTCTGACTACTCACATCTCCAGCAACTCGTCCACCTCCAACACCAGGAGGAAAAGGCATGGAATCCAAAGCACCCCTTTTAAATGTTGAATCTCGATCTTGGATGTCCAGCAGCAATAACAAGAACAAAAGATTTTCTAACAAGTCAATATAGATTTCGAAGAGAGATAAACTAGCAATCTACCATTGGATTTTTATCCATCTCAAGTTTCTATATATATTTGCACCAGGTAAAGTTTGAAGCTATATGGCAGATTATTCAACCAATGCTGTCACAATTAAATTCTGTTAGAATCTGCAGAGCAATCATACAGCACATGGAAATGCTAGATGCACAAGTAAATTCACTCTGGAATTTAATGCTGAGAGAGAACAAAAAGAAAGAATAGCACGACACAAAATCAAGATACACTTACTGGAATCTCCAACATCAGATTGGTCATCCCTGAAAGATGATGAACCATACAAGCTTCTACGTTCAGCTGCTCGATCTCTGTAGGTAGTCTGGGGTTGTTCCTTACTTGAGAGGGCAGAAGATGGCATCTCTGAAAACCTTCTCTTACCACTTCCAGCAGTAACAGGTGATGCATAAGAACCCAGTGCAGAAGCATCTGTTCTGAATGGTGTCACTGTTGTCGAGGCATCTGTGAATGTCAGTGAAGATGGACCTGAAGATGTGCTGGACGAAGAAGTGGAAGCACCTCCAACTAATCCTGTATACAAAGTATCTGATTTCACCACCCCCATTCCAGAACTCCTGATCACCCCTTTCAAGGATCCGCTAGAACCAGAAATCACTGGTCTAACCCTGTCTACAGATTCCAAAGCAGCAGTGTGGATTGGGGCATTTGATATAAATCCTGAAGAGGCTATGACATTCTCTTTTGAACTAGGCACGTCACTTTTGAACTTGTTTTTTGTGGATGATGCTGTGTTAGATCTCTCTTCAACTGCGGCAGACAGCTGATCATCATCAAGTGCCACTCGTGGTGCTTGTCCTTCATGACTCCTTTGCTTCCACATGGTTAGAACATTATTCATCTTCTTCTTGTTAGCCAGAAGGCTGCTCTTAGAAGCAAGTCTTATTTCTTTCAACTTCTCCTTCTCTTTCTTTTCAGCTGCTATTGCTGCGGCAGCAGCAGCCTGAACAGCATCTGCTAATGAAGCAGCTTTCTCACTTGACGTTATTGTAGCAGCTGGTGCAGATATTATAACTTTTTTACCATTGGGACCATCAGATACCTTGGAAGTTTCACTTTGCTTTTCAGCAGTTTTGTCATTTTGATCAGCACAAATATATTGCTGAGTTTGGTGATCATAAGAATACCAGATGCCATTGTTGCCATCATAATATAAACCTGCAAAGTGCAAATTTGGAGAATTTAAAATTTAAACCCTAGATCGTATCAAGGGCAAAATACCCACGAGCCAAAGAGAAGTCCACAATGACTAATGGTAATTGTTAATGAACTTCAGTAGAACAATTTGTTATTACGCACATCTTCATTCCATCATATTCAGAAACAGCCATTAAAACCAATGTCAGTAACTTACCATTGTAAGCAACATTCACATTTGTCAGCCAAATATCATTTTTGGGAGATGAACCAAGTCGAGAAGCCGGTTCCATGAGCGTACACGTGTTCCAAGATATATAGGTTAATGAAGATACTCCCACAATTTCAAATATGTGACACTAGGACACAAGTAGAGATAAAATATGGTTGCAAGATATTGATAGGTTACCATTTGGTTAGCTAAAGGAGGAGTGGGGTATTATGGGGTTTAATAGAATAAAGTGTTTAGATGTTTACCTATAAATAGGGGTGGGGGTTCATTTCAAGATTCAGGCAGAAATAGGGTCTGAAAATGGGGAGAGAGCTGAACCTCTTGAAAGTTGAGCAATCTATTGGAATTCATTTCTTTGTTGCTTCATAATTCAGTTCATGTATTCAATCAAAACATATACAGTAAATTATCGAAAAATGAGGATCCTAACACATATTTTCATGCTTTCTAAGCATTTAGAAGATATAAGATAGAGATTATCATGTTCTAAAAGAATATTATACAGTTACAAGAAAAGGGAGCAAATTCTATTTACGAAAATGAGCACAAGAAATGAATTCAAAATGAAATGAGAAATGACGCAGAACTGAAGCAAGACTGGGGGGAAAAAAAAAAAAGGCATAACCAATATATAAGAACTTCGGCTCGGAAGCACACAAGTATTATATGTGCTTTTTTGAAAAGATTAGGCACAAAAATTTTATATGCAGAGCTAAACAACAAAAACTGAGGGAAGAAAAAATAAAAAAAGGAAAGTAAGAATGCTGCAAAACACGAAAGAGGTATATCACAAATAGAAAATTAGGCCAATGAAATAAAATAGCATTTCCACATCCACAATCAGAAAAAGGGTCAAATACTCAAGATGCAGGGTGTATCTGCAAATTCCTGGCTGGTAGATCTTCTAATGTTTAATTAATTTTCTCATCTCTTTTAAAAGCATATTAGCGAAGATGTCTGACAAGACACATTCTTTGGATTTGTCAATGCGACTGATCCTGGTATAAAATAAATGCTACATTGCAGATAAATTGGAAAATTCAAATACGCCCACCATTTAATTCTTAATTTCATGAATTCTTTAATTAAAAAACAAATCTAAATGCCATATACAATCATCAGAAACAGGATACTGTTAAAAAAGGGAACTTAAAATGAATAATAACAAACTAAGCCTTTCCCGATGAATTTGGAGTCGACTACATGATACCTTTTCTCGCACTCACAATCGGTGCATTGTTACACCCAATCCTCCTACAATCGATGCCGCATATATACACACATAATTCAAGTAATAGAGCTATAAGGACCAAGAACCACAAGATTAAAGGAATCTTTTCTAACATATAGAACTAGAAATACTAAGAGGAACCTTTGGAATGAAATCAAACTATAAAGAGACAAACCTGTATTTCCATCATAGTAGAATCCAGAAGCAGCATCATAATAATAACCTGAGGCTTCATCCCACACAAAACCAGATCGAGGTGCTGAAGGATCCTTTTGACCTGTGTCTTGTCTGCCCTGCTCTTGCTCACCAGCAGGTTGTTTATCATCAGGATTGTACTCTTTAGGTGCCCACCCAACAGCATCATACTAAAGGAATTAAAAAAGAATAATTAGCTGGCGCACACAGGCACAAATTCTCTAATTGCTTTAGATCAACACAAGATTTTGTTGCCATAATCAGGCAAGTAAAACTAACAAACAAGCCGAATGAACATCTCCACCTGCACATAAACAAAGAGCTGGTCGTTTTTTTTGATCAAGTTGTAATCAGCTCAGAGCATTATAACTACAAAAGTCCAATGAGAACAGATCCATTTCTGATCTTAATAAGGGGACTGAAAATATCAACTTTCTGCCAGTTCTAAATTTACACATTTAGTGCATGTTTAGTTCCCATCTGTTGGGCGACACAGCAGGTCTAAAGCAGCTTTTGGGCAAAAAGTCGAGTATTTAAGTCTTCTATTATAACTAGTGCAGTACAATAAGTAGGGGTTGAACACAGCCAACAATAAGTGCATGGCCCAATAAAAGAACATTTAACTTAAAAGAGCAATGTCATTGAGAGTGAAATGCACCTATCCACTAAATTTTTATATCTACATCGATTTCCACTATAATAATAAAGAAATATTAGCTCAAAGAGCAATGAGATTGCAAGTGAATTGCACCAATTCACCAAATTTTTATAACTAAATTAATTTCCACTACCATTCTTCACCTGGATAATGATATTTCAAAGCAAAATGCCGAAAACATAGGTCAACCTAGATATGTGAATCACGGACAAGATTTACATTTAAAGGACACAAAAGTTATAGGAAAAGGCTATGTAGATAACCTGCTGAGCAAACGTTGCTGCTTCAATTGCAGCAGCAGCAAGACTACTTGACAGAGAAGCACCAGATGTTGTTGATCCAGCTCCAATAATACTTTTTGCATAGGCAACTCGAAGAATCTGTCCATTTTTCTCCAGAGTAGTGCCATTTGTTGCTTCAAGGGCTTTAGTAGCATCCTCAACCTGAAAATAAGTAAACAAAACCAAATACAGATTGTTGACACAACAATAATATCAACAGTGCTTAACTCCAATGACATGGCACATCAATCCATTGGTAAATTACATATTTAATTCAAATATTGAGCTCGCCATAAACTTATCCGCCAATGGATTGATGTGCCATGTAATTGGTGGTTAGCGGATCATTTCTCTTCAAGGGAAATTAATATCTTCACCAATTTATAAGACATAAAAGACAGAAAAGATCCATAATATCAAGCAGTCAACGAAAAATTCCCTTAAGCTGTCACTATGCCTCCTTATGTTTAGTGAGAGGAGAAGAGAAACTTTAGTTCAATTAAATCTGGAGGCTGGACATCTTAACATATGTTCTATCATTTCAAAGTGAAGGAAGTACAACACATTTATTTGTTGACTTCTATTCAATTTTTTTATTTTTTTTTATTTTTTTTGGAGAGAGGGCATCTCTTCTCTCTTTCCAACCACCAATAAATTATTTCTCAATATAACCCACAATGATAATAAAATGTCTTTACCATATTCAAATGTTGGAGAAAACATCAAATAGTTGCTGCATAGACAATAGATGCAGATAAACTTACCGAGTAAAAATGAACGAAAGCAAATCCTCTTGAGACATGAGTGAATTTGTCTCTAACAAGTCGCAGATCCTGCAAGTGTTAAAACCAATACAGCTCCTGGATGAAAGAATAACATATAATACTAACCACAACAATAAAAGTAAATACTTCACCTTAAGAGGAGCATGTTTAGAAAATTCATAACGAAGCATTTCCTCATCTGCATTTTCGTCCAATCCACGAACAACAAGAACATGGGTAGGACCTGAAAACACATCAATATAGAAAAAATTCAATGCATGCTTGCCATGCCAGTTGAGAAAACTTGTGAATTTACAAGTAACATGAGTAGCACCTGAAAGTACATAAACACATCAAATATTCTATACATGCCTGTTGAGAGAACTGGTGTGTACAACTAACCTGTTTCTCCTCTCTTCCCAACAGGAGCAAGATTTGACGATGTCATATCAGCTGGGGGAGCATCCTCCATTCTTGGTTCATTACACTGATTCAACAGATGACAATAATCCCAATTACTTGGTAAAAATTACTAGTGGACAAAGTTCATTCATATACGCTAAGAAAGCTTCTCTTCATGCAGCTGTGCAATCCCTCTTTTTTGTTGTTAGTTTAAAATCCACAGTAAGGCCAAAAAAATAAAAAATAAAAAATGTGACTTTTGACTGAAGAACAAAGATTATCCACATTCAACATTGGAAATTGGAATGCATCAGCTTTATATTGAGACAGCCAAAAGCAATAATACACATGATCAGCCTAACTATTGCACCGATCCAGCAACACATGAATTCATTAACTATGACAAATTCTCCTAGCAAAAATCTAGAAACATAAGCTCTAATGAATATCACAGATCACAATCCAAAATGACTTGCTGTGGGAAATCATTGTAAGAAATTATTATTTCCAAGTATATAGGGGGGGAAAAGAAAACCTGAAAACAAGATGTTCTCCGAGCAAAATTGACACAACCACAAATGGTGCACATCCAATCAGATGGTACAGTAATACTTCTGTGATTGCCATGACCTGATCTTGATGCGTGATCTGTTCCAAGCGTTCCACTAACCCCCCCAGTTGGCTTACTACTGCAACAATAGTCAACTTTTATAATGACAACTGACAATATTTAGTACATTTATTTTTTTTACTGTGGCATAAATTTGCCAGGATAGAATCAACATTGATCGAATACAATGCGATATATTTAACAGCATGTACAAAAGCTTCCAAGCATTGAAACACTAATTCACCATATGCATGTAGATTGAAGAAAAAAAATCAACCCAACTAATGAATCCCTAAAACACGTCTCCATATGCTGAAGTGTTGTAGCATTAAGAAGGTGAGGAAAGGTAAAGAACAAAAATAACAAAATAAAAAGTGAGATTTGATAATATAATACTGGATAAAAACTTAAGGCAGTACAAAGATGGAAAATGAAGAGGATGCAGGGGATAAAACGAGTCCATAACAAAATACAGCAAAATCAATTGAACTGACTTTCACGTAAGCTACAGGCCCATGAAGAATCCACAAGCATTCATAGTTAAATGCACTAGGAAGAAGTGGTAGATAGAAACCTACCAACTCAATTTTCTAATTTTTCAATCAAGGGCCCACAAGTAAATGTGTCAAACTGAAAACAAAAGAACCTCACCCCTAACTTTTGTATAATCTGAAGTAAACAAGGAAGAAGATAAACTACTGCACCAGCCAATGCCTTCTACACCCAAGTCATTCTAACCTATTCATCAGCTTGGTCATCTCAACGCAAATAAACTGAAATTATGTAACTTGACTACTTGTTTACCAATCACAAAAGTTAGATATATATACCTGTATTCAAAGAAGAGGTTCCTGCCATCTACGAGCAGACCTTCATCCCCAAGCCTATTCATCATTGCCTGTGCTGCATCCTGTTTAAAAGAACAAAGTTTTAGCGTTGAACAATTATCATATATATAGACAGTATATCAGAAGTTACGTACCACAGAAGGGAAATCAATAAAAGCAAATCCACGAGATATGCCAGAACTTCGCTCTTTGATCACTCGGACATGACGAAGGGGTCCCCACTCAGCCTGATAAAAACAAACAAGGTTCACGCAAAGGGGTAAACAAGCGAGATTGACACAGATAAAGTGATAGTGTCCATGACGGAAATTTGAAAGGATGGAGAAGAATAAGAGGAGTTACAAGGATCTGGTATAAATCTTCTTCAGTAGTCTTTTGAGAAAGACCCTTCACAACAACAGTAGCAGAGGGAGCCTATAAAGAGAGAGCACACTGCTCAAGCCTTTGATCTTGTGAACTACAAAAAATAACTTAGATACATGGAGAAAATGGCACATACAACAGAGTAATGGTCATGCTGACGTCTATCTTCACGATCACTTCGTCTGTTACTTCTCTCGTGCCGACCATCATCATAACTATCTTCTCTATGACTTCGACCATGACTCCGGCCTCGAGGAGACCTAGACCGTGCAAGATCATCACGACCATGAGAACGTGAACGAGAACGAGAATGATCATGCCTTCTATATGGGCTTTCATCCCTTTCCCGACTCAAGTCTCTATTGTCACGCTCACGTTCACGAGATTCGTGCCTCCTCCAGCTACTCTCTCTCCTATTGCCTCGATCATAGTCAGAATCATAACTGTGTCTTCCGTACTCAAGATCCCTTTCACGACTGTCCTCCCTGCTCTGACGTGAAAAACGAGATCTGTAGTCATAATCATCATATCCGTAATCATCACGTTCACGCTCTCCATATCTAGCAGGCCTGTCAATTCCATGATCTTGATAATTGTCAGTACTGAATAACCTAACCATCAGGAATTTATCACATTCCAGAATGTCTCAATTTTATGATACTCATCAGCTTCAACAAAAGAACTCAGTTAACAATATAAATAACCATACAGCTTCTCATGTCGTCTATAATCCCTCTCAAAAGAATATTCTTCTTCATAGTTTCTCCTCCTTGTTTGAGGCCACATGCCAGCCGGTGGTGGTGGAGGTGGATAGTCATCCCTCTCCAATAAGTCCCGGTGAAAGACATCCCTAGTGTAAACATCGTCCCTTGAGAACCTTTCATCTACATACCTCCTATCATCATAAGGGTCACCAGCCCTGCCAAAAGAATAAGAGACGAGAGCCGATAGAAGATAAGTGAAAGTAATAATAGAAAAGGAGTAGAGCATATGGAGCATGGAAGATATGACATAAGAAGTCGACTTATAAGATAAAAATAAATAATTAGCTCTCATGTAATTTTTCTGAGAATCCCATCTGAACACCATCAGCCCGGGGAAAAAAATAGCAAACATCTAGAGCTCCTACTTGAAAATAAATAAATTATCCTTCTGGCAATAAGCATCAGTAAACACTCACCTGAAGTGTGAATCGTGAACAGAACCATACCCCTCCAAAGCCTGTGGATTCAAGAGAATAAGCTATGTAAGCAACTAATAATCATTGTTCAACGTGGCAAACCGATTCCACATCCTCACTGTCCCATGGCTTCTCTCATGTTCTCTAAGGATGACATGGCGAAAAAAAAAAATGGACAGTCACATGAACCTAATTTTGCATATCATCCCATAAATGTGATTAAAAGGAAACCACAATTACGCTGTTATTTTCCCATCCTTGCTGAGGACCATAGCGGCCACGATCCATTGCTTCCAAAACAGTCAACCTTTTTCCTGAAAGCTCTTAATAATGGCTCAGAAGTTGCAAAAGCAAGATGAATCAAACCTTTCCTGTAATTGATGAACAAAGAGTAGTTATGCCATCATGAACCCAGAAACAGTCTTCATCAATTGGCTTCCCCTCTAATTTGCCCTCTAACTGACTTCCTCAAATCAAACACTTCCAAGGACATCCTCCTCAGACTCTTAACACATACAATTAAGGTGTTGAGGTGGAAATCATTATATAACATTCTCTGCCGGAGGAGAGGGGTAAAGTAAACTCCAGGAATCAAGTACATATATTACATTCAGTCTTTCAACCACAAAGGAAGCAGATTAGCGGCACAGGAAAGACATCATGACATAAAAAGCAAGCATGGTTTATAATAACCCAACAGAGGCCCGCCTCAAAGTAAGGCTAGCAAAAAATTGCCGCAAGGGACTGATTGTAGAGCAGTTTTCATAGGCGTACGCCTCAATTGTGTGAGGTATATGCCTCAGAGCACACCTTAATGCTTGTGAGGCATGTGCCCCTTATTTACTTCGTTTTAGGATTGGCCCAACAAAACATAAAAATTCTAATTGACCCATTTCGGGAATAGCCAACTTCCTACTAAAGCATTAAAAATTTGTGTTTCTCATAGACCCACTTTAGGATTAGTCGATTGCCCCCACCAAGTAAAATAATAGTTTTTGTTACTTTATAGAATTTTTTTTTTTTGCAAACTTTAAATTACTTTATTATGAATTTTAAAGATTTATTACGACCGTATTTTGCATTTTAATAATTTTTTACATTCTTTTTGTTTATATTTATATTGAAGTTTACGCCTCGCCTTATGAAGGAAATGTGTATCGGTATCCAGTTACACCTTTTTAAACATTAAAAGCAAAGCAATTTATAGTCATCTGTGTGCAAGTGCTGGGGCCAAATCTTTTTGCTACGCGAGTCTTTTTCGTGAGTCCAAACAAAAAACAATCTACAGTTCCAAAAATGGGGGTTGGTCTCTGTGACAGTGTTTGGCAAACTGCAAAATAGGTTTACAGATGATAAAAGTATGACCCCACATAGATGAGTCATGTTTAACAACACTCCTAAACCTTATAATCCAGCCTCATGCATCCTGATATGGCTTTAATTTAGGTTCACAATATTCTAAAGGAGAGTTGCACTGAAATGGAACCTGACTAGATTTTCATCAATATCCCAAAAAAAAAAGACCTGTGAGATCAGCAAAGATCAGTAAACTGCAAAATCAGTTTTATTGATGACAAGTATGTCCCAGATAGATATGGCCCACATTTAGTACGAATCCGAAACCAGGATAAACAGGCCACAAGATCCTGATCATAACTAAGGGATTGTTTGACAAAGCTTTTGATAAAAGTTTTAGCGGATTTTGATAAAAGTTGATGCAATGTGAGGTTGAAAAGTCGATAAAAGTATTGGTCCCTTGAAATGTAAGGTTAAGACCAGTGATAGCAAAGTTTTATCAAACAAACACTCTAGCACCACTTTGCTCTAAAAATGCGTTGTTTTGAAATGGAATGTGCAACTCTCTAGCACCTTTAGCCAAAAAAAAAAAAAGGATTTGAAGGCCTAATGCACATAATTGCTCTAACAACTTTACCAAGTTCTCGAAAACAATTAATAAAAACTTCCACTGTAGAATCAGGCTGATTTGATATCCATTTTAGCACGAACCATGAAAAAATTGAACAGACCTGATCCGAACCTACTTTGAAGATTTCAAGCTGACCCTAAATTCACACAAAATGGTTAACAAGGCAATTTTCGCTGACAGTCTCAAATCTACTTTAAAAAAATGTAATCAACTAAAGATTCCTAAACAGAGCTTAACCATGATCAATAAGATGGCACTCATATATAGCCCAAAAATGGCGCTGCAGCAATTGTAAGCAATTATCACAAAATGGAAATCCCTCCTCAACAAATTATTTGTATAAGATAAGCAATCATAAATATAGCAAAAATGTGCTAGCGTAGACATTAGTATATCTATATATTTGACTATCACACAAGCATATACAACCACACATACGTATGCAGTATGGATAGGTACAACAATATAGAATCAAAATAATGCGCGCACATGCACACACATACATTTCGCATTTGGGGAGCATCGAGGAAAATGAATACACCAGAAGAACTACGATTGCTAACTTACCATCAATATTGACAGAACAGAAAATAGCAAGTGTCATTAAATAAGAAGAAGTAACATAGTCAGCAGATGCCTTTACTTAGTTAATGAAGCAAAAAAGGGGACTCGTGCAATCAACCCCATAGTAGCAAGAAACCAGTACGAAGACATACGTAATTTTATTGGGAAAAGAAAGCTGTAATTGAGTTTCACTAACAAATTTTGAAGAGGTCCTCAAAGTAACAGAAGTGCAAAAAGAATTATATTTCTCTTTAAAAGCCCCAGAAGAATTACAGAGCTACTACCTAAACATATCTTTAGTGGTTATATAGTTTCCACTTATCTTGACTGAAGTCAAATCTAAAAATGTCAAATTTATCCACACAAGAAGACATTCTTAATTCTATGTTATAGAAATTAAAACAAGAAAAAACATCAATTATACAAGGAAATAGAAATCCAGTTTCACTAAGAATATGACTAGCAATAATCGTGGATGAAGATTTTTCACATCAAAACGCAACAGACCAGTCAGCATTCAGCACTGGCCCACAAATAAGCTCAGACCTCCGTCAAGAGATAAAAATTAGTGCACAAGCAATACCATTGCAAAACCCCCGCAAAATAAGAAAAGAAAAACAGATAGATCTTGTCCCCCGTTTTCCCACCTATTAAGCCCCTAGAAAAGGTCACACTAGAGCTGACCTATTATTCAAAACAAATACAGAATCCAACTCAAATTTTATCCCAACAAAGTAGTATCCCGTTAACATTATCCAAATTATGCTGAGAAAGTTATGCAAAAGTGTCTTTTTTTCCAAGATCGTTGTTTTAGTCATATTTTAGATAAATAAGAAAAAAATTAACCGAAAATACAGCAAATTTCTGCACATGAAATTTTAAAAAAATAATAATAATAATTTGAAGATATTCGTGGACTAGATACACATACAGCAAACACTAACAGTTATTCCAGTCCAAAAATAAATCACATACCTGGAAGGACAAGTCTAGGATTTATCGTATGTGGAAATGAATTTGAGATTTGGGATTCGATCACTGCCGAAATCTTGCCCTAATTCGATTTCGTTCGTCTTACGAAAATATTGTGCAAATGGGCCTTTCGTCTATTTAGTAGATGTCGTTTTGTCAATTAGCAGCCCAGCAAGACATTTGAAAAGTCCTCGTTGACCAGGCCATATATGCACCACACCTTAATGATACAGAATTGAAAGTGCGTTATTTTAAAATGTCAGTACATATTAAAATTTTCGTTTTCATTTTTTACTTATTTTTAATCACACGTTTTTCAATAAAAAAATATTTTTCATCACATCAATAATTTTTTCTTCTTTTTCAACCATACATTCTTTATCAATCTACTATTTCAAAATACATTCTTCCAAAATAATGTGACTGGAACACACCCTAAATGTTATAAAAGTAATCTAAATGTTATAAAAGTAATATTTGATCATTTATTTATCCTTTTGATCTATTGAAAATAAATGTCAATTATTATACATGCACTTAAATAGTAAAATGCATACTTGAATGTGAGTATTAGAATTACAAATAAATGCATAAATAAAAATGAATGACAAATACGATATATGAATTAACATGAATGTTATTAATTCATATAGAATTAATATCTCTTCTATATATAAAATGCCTATCTAACGGTATTTTGTTGTTTTAACGGAATATTTAACGGGTTTTTATTGTTTTAACGGCAAGTATAACGGAATAAAATTAAGGAAAGATAGCGAAGATAGAGAAATTTGGACCGTCTTCTCTTTGAAACCCTAGAAGCGATTCATTCGCCCTAGAAGCGATTCATTCGCCCCAATCGGTAGTCTGAATCCCTAGAAGCGATTCATTCGCGAACCCCGGCCGGCGACGAACAGTGGGTGGCACTTGCATTACTCAAATCTACCTTGCGATTTATGGAAATGACTCGAAATCACTTATTTTGCTCATAGGTTGGCTTCCGGCAGAACTTTGGGGAAGTTTGGTGATCTCTGTACTGTTTTGGGGATTTGCTAATCAGGTAATTGGCTCACCCCATATTACATCTTTGCATATATATGTTTTCAATACTTATTTTCTCTGGCCGTACTGTTAAATACTTCTCTCAATTGAGACAAAATCCGGGTCCTGGTGTTGATGGTTGGGCTCTCTCCCTGAAAGGAATGATGAGTATCGTGGTGGTGATGTGGTTCTCTTATGGAGTATTTGTATTTCAATTCCTGATAACAGAATAATTAGATTAAGAATTTCCAAAATTCATCCGCCACAAAATTTCCAGGCACGACGCCCTTGATTTTCGGTGGGGCTATAAATAAATTTCTGTGTACAATC
>CAIGRR010211514.1:0-11125 GCA_903798365.1 Fraxinus sp. 1973-6204 | reverse complement strand
TGTTTAAAAAAATTAAAACAATTTAATTAATTCAATATAAAAAATTAAAAAAATTATTTAGATTCAGTTCTTATTCGGTTATTGGTCTAGAATCGAGAACCGACCCAAACCCATCGGTTCTCAATTCGGATACACGTTCGGGTATTTAACTTATGAAGAGCCGCTCGATTCGGGAGTTTTGTCCAGCCCTAACAAACATATAAGCAAGATTTTTAATTTTTTTTCATTAATTTATATTCTTTCAATATGTTCGTTTTTATATATGTCGGTGTAGTTAAAACAACCATATATAATTCATGATAAAATAGATATTTAAGTAACATAAATCTTATCACCATAGTGAGATTCTTCCATTGAAAGAAAATATTATTTGATTCGATGGCAATTCTTTAATATACCAAATCAACAAGAAAAGTTCAAAAATAAGTAGAAAAAAAAATTGTGACTTTACTTTTATTATACCTTAAGATTCACAAAATAAAATAAAAATAAAATCACATAATTAGATTGGAGGGTGGGTGGTGATAGTGGAGTGCCACAATAACACAAAAGACATTGAGAACTTGACCTACCTACCAAAATAATGACAACTAATTATTAACTCTCTTTGTCCCCTGAATTATAGAAAATATAGGAAAAATAGTAGCGAAGGTATCTAAACTTTGACGGGTGTTGCACATTTGTCCTCAATCTTCAAAACGTAGCAGCACCTATAGACCATTTTACTCCCGTCTTTAATAAACAAGCTAAAGCTTTATTTAAAAGGCGGTAATACCTTCTCTTTAAATAAACAAGAATTAAATTAAAAAGAAGAATGGAAAACAGAGAAAGGAAGTCATAGGGAGGAGATAACAATTGAGAAATCTGATTTTCTATTTTTCTTTCTTGTTTTTCAATTATTTTTTTTATTTTTTTGAAATTTACGGTAAAATTTATTTTATAATAAATCAAATTGTCCACTAAGAATCGAAATGCTACTTAAATGAGAGATTGAGTACTTCAATGTTCCATTTTGAAGGATGGGGATGAAATGGCAACACATGTCAAAGTTTAGGGACCTCCACTGCTATTTTCTCTAAAATATATAGGTTGGTTATGAAGTTGGATACTGGTAGTTTACCAACAAGAAAATAAAATTGGATTTGACTCTTAAAATTAAAATGGTTGGGGCAAAACATGAGAGAAATTATTTGCTTTTGCATTTTGAGCAAATTATGCAAATGAACCGAATCAATTTAAAACATTTTTTAATGCATTTTTTTTATTTTCTATATTATTTTTATTAAATATTTTTAAAATATTTGTTCATTCAACTAGGAATTACTAAAATATGTGACTCCTTATATTGGAAGAGTGCATAGTGATACGGGATGGCCTTAAATCTTCCATCTAAATTTAAAAATAAAAATAAAAATAAAAATGCAGATGGACAAAAATACTAAATGGATACTTTTTCCTATTTCTCTTAAATGGACAAAAATACTAAAGGTGTTTTTGAGCCACATTATTTTGGAATAATATATTCTGAAATAGTAGATTGATGAAGAATGTATGATTGGAAAAGAAAGAAAAGTTATTGATGTGATGAAAAATATTATTTTATTGAAGAATGTGTTGTTGAAAATGAATAGAAGAATGAAAATATAAATTTTAATGTGCAGGGCTAAATGGATACTTCACGAGGAGTCGAGGACATACATCACAAGTGGAGGATGAACTACTTTGTTATTGACAAATAAATTAATTTGTTATTGATAAATAAATCCATAAAATACTTAAAAACTATTATTGTCACACGGAGTTTGTGAACAAGTGATTGTCTAATAATGAGCAAGGAATACTTGTCTTTCTGTTAAACTGGATGTATTAAACTCATAATTTAATAGATATTTTTTTATGAATGTCAACTCGTTAATACTTCGGTCTTTATTCATATGTGCCCTTAAAAGAATGCAAGGATATACATTGGAAAATGATATTCTACATAATCAAGGTGTGACATGATTTGAGCGAAAAATGTCATGGAAGGGAAGGAAAGGAATTTCAAATCTTCTTAATGAGAAGAAA
This sequence comes from Fraxinus sp. 1973-6204, assembly GCA_903798365.1. Taxonomy (NCBI): domain Eukaryota; kingdom Viridiplantae; phylum Streptophyta; class Magnoliopsida; order Lamiales; family Oleaceae; genus Fraxinus; species Fraxinus sp. 1973-6204. The sequence goes on along the minus strand of CAIGRR010211514.1, from coordinate 9,058 downwards.
CTCTTACAATAAGTAGAAATTAGTGGATTTGTTAAAGTTTTATGTTATTTTTATTAGGATACTTAAATGTTTGGATGAGCAAGAAATTCTATATGATCATAACAAATTTTCCTATGTTATCATATTTCTAATTTTGACAATCTGTAAATTTTTGAAATATTTTATATTTTTTTGACTTAGTAATATTTATTTCAACAAGAATCATGTCAGCAAATGTTGGAATTTATCTCAATTTCAACTACCATCAAAAGGTCAAATCGTCCATAACGTTGTAGCACACAGAAGATATGACAAGTGTCATATACGACATGAAAAAAATTGATGGAATAATCAATTTTGGCTTGTTGCGGTTTACAATGGGATCGTTTCTAAATTGGAGACTATGAAGAGTCAAATGAGGATAAATCGTTAAGACTCATCTTGTCTCGTCCATTTTTAGCCTGCAAATCTATTCTGATGTATGGAAAATAAATTGTGAAGTAAAAGTTACGTGTAAACTCTTTTGAATGAATGAAGGTTGATGCAAGTAATATCTCATTTGAAATTGTGGCTGAAAATGAATGAAAATAACTCCATAATTGTGAACAACCTGGTCACCTCAAGAAAAACTTTTCAAGTAGTGGAGGAGACTCGACTTACTGTTCAAAGTTGGACAGTGTCTCTCTTTTATGCGACATATACTCTCTCTCTCTGTTATCTTCTCTTGCTTCTCCAGGACTTAAATGCTGGGCTTCCTTCATTAGAGCAGGCTGGCCAAATCAAGATGAATTGATCTCTCCATGGAGGTCGACATATTACAATTCCATTGTGAATTGTCTCAACTACCAACTGTAGACTACTAATGTAAGTTATCTTTGGCATATGAATAATCTTCGTACACCCAAAATCGTGCAAAATGTATCAAAGGGCAAATGCTCGATTTATAGCGATCAATCTAGTAGACATACTACTCCCCTTCGACTTTCAAAAACAATAGTATCAACAATAATTTCCCTTTGATCCCAACTCAGAAATGGAAAACTAACATATAACTGTAGCAACATGTTTTATCTTTGGTAAGAAAAACTGATTTTTAATCTTTTACACAAAGGCACGTAAAATATAAAAGATTCCCAAGCACTTGTGTCTCATCGAATATTACTTTGCAAAATACAAGCCAACAAAATATTAGCTCGTTTTTTAATTAAATTTATTCTATACGATGGGCAGTTTGTAACTCCATTTTCAAGAGAGCCAGAAACGTATCTGATGTATTAGATGAATGAAAACGTGAAGCTCAATCCTCCTTTTTCTTTCTCAGAACCTTGTCATGCCTTTATACGGACCAAAAAGGAACCTGTCATTGACATGCCATCAAGAAACGATTAGGAACATTACATGGAGTTTATGTTAATTTGCGCCAGCGCGCACATGCATAATCAGCCAAACAGAAAGAAATTTACTCATTGGAAATCTCACACACTTGTAACAGGTTATTAATGTTAATTTACTAAAGAACCAGACAAATTTTCTTAGAAGGTGTTAGGTTTAAAGCAATTCCATCGGTCAAGATCAAGTTACGATGATTCCTAACAAGTAAAGTCTACATTTAACATGGCTTAAGAGTTGTGCCACATAAGTTTAAGACGTTGAAAATGTGAAATATATGTCTGAGAACACAAGCTAGATGTTTAGGCTAGGCTAAGAGCGCCCAAGTCTAACGAAGAACTGATATTTGAAATAAAAGCAGGCACCTGTAATCATTCACAACAGAATTTAAATAAATATATTTGACCCTTTTCAAGGGCTTGAGCTTTTACACGTGGTTGTTCACATGGTATCAGAACCATAAGAGTTGTTTACTCCCCCGATTCACCCTATTTCTCCATGGGGATTAGAGAATATTTATTTGTTCATTACTAAGAATGTCAAAAGCAATTTCTGTGAGGCTTAGCAGAACTGGGGTAAGGAATTAAGCCTTCAAATAATGTAGATGTCATTTCAAGTCGCAGCTGATCAACCAAAAAAAAAAAAAAGTCTAGCTCTTCAATGATTCGCAAATCTCCTCTTTTACAGACAAAAATAGAACAACTGTATCAGTTTACAAATCAAATTAAATTCTCTGCAAATACCTCTTCCCTTTCAAACTTAGCCCAAACAGGCAACACATGAAATGCTCCTTGTACCATTCTTAAAAATCTCTGATAGGATAATTGACTTTGGAAACACTATCATATGATTGGTTTGTCCAATTTGTTTCCCACTTAGACTCCATGCTCAGGTCATCAAAAAGTTAAGATTGTCAATGGCTCTTTGACTAGAGTTGCTGGGAAGGCACAATCACTAATCAAAAAATATTTTTCTTGCTTTCACTTACATGTGCTAATTTGTCTTGTTTCTCATTTCTGTAATAAACTTTCCTAACATTCAACTGCATTGCTAAATATTTCCCATCTTAATGTTCAAGTTTCAAGAATGTTGTTAAACAAAGAAGATTGGTAGTGGTAAAGAAGTAGAACGCCCCTTAATCTTAAAGGAAGATTGTTCAGGAGTACATTTTATTATGGATTTTTTAAGGTGGTTTATTATGAGCATAATTTTTTAATTTTATAATCTTTGGATTATTGGATTGGTTTTTCTTGAAGAAACGCCTCGTATCACAGATATAAAATGCCTCGGTACCCGATTAAGCCTTTTTAAACAACTAACCTCTTGTGTGAGCAAAGCTCAACAAAATGGGGTTAAGAGAAAAATAGACATCTCCAAGAAGTCCATTCGGGCCTTAATGTTTACCTTGGGTGTAAACAAACAGGATATGGTCTTAAAATTCACTACACCCTTGATACTCTCATAGTCTTGTCGTTCCTTCTATGGTATTTGAATGTGCATTTCTTCACATTGGTAAGCACGTAAGAAGAAAGTTAGAAACTCGATCTTTGAGGTGTATCTTTCTATGTTATTCACCTACACAAAACAGTTATATGTTTTTATTTTTCTACTGGAAAAACTTGTAACCATTACGTAAATTTCTTCGTAAACATGTCTTATCCCTCCAAAATGCCATCTGAGGGTTAGTATAAAAGATCAATCTCAGGGTATTCTACCAGTCCCTTCTTGTACAAAGTATTACCCCTTCCCATCCACTTAATAAAAATAGATTTCTTAGTCCAATCTCTTATAATCAGTTCTCAAATATCTTATTAGTCCCTTCATATCTTTTCTCAGTCCTTCCAATTCTCTCACTCAAAATGGACAAACTTTTTCTCTCTCTAAAGATAGACAGAAGACCTCAAATGAGTTGCAGGTATAATCTAAAAGAAGTAAAATGTTGACTGAAAACTGCCCGTGGCATTTTCAAACTACTAACTTGGACTTGGGGACTCCAAGAAACACAGGTAATCATAATTTTGTTCTGCCTTCTTATTCTGATCTCTATGTTCCTGTACTCATCATCCAATACTATGTTTATCTCATATGATTGATTTCTCAAGTCTTTTATCACCAATCTATTTGCACGGATGTTCCCAAATCTACTCAATAAGCTTAAGATCCAAAGTTCAGAGAAGCAGTTCGAAAAGAAGTTAAGAACTGAAGGTTTCACACAAAAACAATACACAAGAATTTGTGAAGCTAACTCCACAGAAGAAAACAGTTGGATGTAAACGCATTTTCAAAGTTAAGCAACGTGTTGATGGTAGAGTGAATATGTGCAAATGGATTTACTCTGGCCTATGGAGTATACAGGGAGATAATTGTAAAAATAGCAAAGATGAATTTTATGTGGGTAATATTGTCCTCGGCAGTTAACCTAGGGTGACATTTACATCAACCGGATGTGAAGAATGCACATCTCCATGAAGTAGTACGGGAAGAAGTTGATACAGATGTCCTCAAAGTTCTAAGGAATTTTATGGAACAACAAGGTGTTCAGATTGAAACAATCTCTAAATACTTTGAAGCAATCTCCAAAAGCGTGATTTGAAGAGTTAACAGAATTTGTTCACAAGTCAGATACATACACAACACAAAGCAAAGGCTATAATGCACTATTCCTTAAACAAGACAACATTGTAAAGCTACCATTCTTATTGTACATTGATGATATTATTAAGATGGACAATAATCTGAAAGAAATTGAAAATGTAAAACATCATCTTGCACGTAAATCTGAAATTAAAGATCTACGGTGTCTAAGATATTTTTTAGGTATTGAAGTTATTACATCTCAAACGGGAATGTTTTGTGTCTCAAGGGAACAACAGGGATCTTTTGAAAGATGCAGGTATATTGGGTCAAAAGTTAGCTGGAAGTCCCAAGGAAATGAACTACGAACTTTGGACAGCATCAGAGACGGAGATAGTTAATAAGAAAAGAGATCAAAAGCTTGTCACCGAATTATTGTGCCAACACCAAAGGAGACATTGCCTTAGTGCAACTTGTTACTTTATGCACTCCCCTCATAAAGAGCAAAAGAAGACAAATTAAGACTTTGCGTTGCATAAAAAGCTCTGTAGATTAAGTTTGTTGTTCTCTAAAAATAATCACATAAGCAAGAAAGCATGGAATCATATTGTGATGATGTCTGAGCTGGCTCCATCATAGACAAGTTACTACACATTCATTGGTGAAAATCTAACAACTTGAACAAGAATTCCGTCAATGCTCCACTAAGACCATGTCTTGATGCCATATTACGAATAAGCTTAAATAACCCAAGAAACCTTATAGCATCCTAGACTATGAAATAAAAGCCGAATAGGTTTGGACCAGTGGCAAATCCCAAAAGGGAAACTAATTAAGAAGCACACGCCTCCAGAGTTTTACGTCCTTAGACATGCACCTGAACAAGTCAAGGATTAAGCCTTGACAAATGCCACTCAAAGCATAAGCTTTGAAGCTCTTAACTAAGGCTTGAGGCAAACCCCAAGTGAAGCCTCTAGATCTTTTTAAAGCGATGACCATAACCCGTCACCATTCCATATGATCCACAACAAAATCCACCGCCAAATCCATTCTAAGCAGGTTTATGAAAAAGGCTGAAGTTCAGTTTCCAAAATATATTTTAGTGGTTATTGATATGTCAAATACATCCTAAGGTGTCTTCTCTTTACATAAATATTACAAAAACCTAACTCTGGAATGTAAATAAAGTTAGAAACTCACAAGCAGGGAGATTGGATATATCAGCAGAAACTGCACATGGTATTCCCAAGTTTGAGAGTGCTCCCCTTATAATTCCACAAGGAAAGTAAAGATGCATGCCGGTTGCTTGCGCTGCTTTATTTTCAGCCATTGCTGAAGGGTCTTGAACAGAAGCAGATGCATCCCGTGATGGATCAACTGACATGTGTGCTAGCCACCGAAACTGATTGTCTTGCAATACAAAAGTACCCTACAGCGAAAGATAACCCAACTCATCATCGTCTTCCTTTAATTAATTTGAAATACAGTTCAGATACTCNGTGTGCTAGCCACCGAAACAGATTGTCTTGCAATACAAAAGTACCCTACAGCGAAAAATAACTCAAATCATAAACATCTTCCTTTAATTAATTTGAAATACAGTTCAGATACTCGTACATACTCTATGATTGGTCTTTAAGTTATCTATTTGCTTCTTGAAGAGTTCAGACCAAAAGTCCTTGCAGATGAACTTGATAGCCTCCAGGTGATCACTGAACCTTGGTCGATCAATCGTGTATCTGTCAGAAAACGCATGATATCAGAATGAGCATAAACATCAGAACTTGAAACACTGGAAATCGCCAAATATGGTGAATTGAAACATCCGATATTCAGATGAGATCATAACTTAATTATTTACATTGTTTACTTTCAGTACAATGCTAAAGTTATAATTCAAATAAATCCATGTGGCTGCTTTACAGAAAATAATTTTTTTTAACCGCACTTCTCAAAAGAAACTCAGAACACATATATGCACAGAAGTGCCAAACTACCCTAACAGAAGAAACAGGATAATGAAACAAAATCAAAAGAACAAAACCCAAACAAAAGAGGATAAACCACAAGGAATTACTTAAGTGAATATTTCTATTAAAAAAGGTCATAGGATACACAAGCATACCATCTAACAATAAACTGAACAGAGTAGGAAAAAAAGGATTCATGTCTCAACTGCTTAGGGAACAAGCCTAGACTTTGTATATAAAAGCATAATGTCTTCTCTATCTAAGAAGAACTGAGATACGATTTCCAAAAATTGGGAAGTATTTGTACGGCATGAGAATCATTGCTCTTTTCCTTGTTTTATTTTAAAGAGAACAGCAAAGGGGAGGTTTGACATGACTGAATATGCAGCTTAATAGGATTCTTGGGGTGCCATGTAACATTTTTTGAGGTGATTTGTGGTTTATTTCAGTTATGTTTTGTTGCCTGTTTTATCCGTATGTATTATTACACTTCGAATATAATTTTTACTATCTTTATGAAGTCCAAGTTCACAATTTTGGTGCAATTTCTGAGGTTAAAGATGCCGAATTGTTATCCAGCTACGCAGAAGGACCAAACGCGTTAAAACAATTCAATAGTGGAGGCAACTTCAACCAAAAACGTAGAAACAGGAAATGTACCACCTGACACAGCCCAATGATTAGCTAGACCAAGGTGCTAAAGAAAAGACGATCATGCCTCTTTATTCTTACTGAATCCTCTATGTAAGAACTAGTACAAGAGAGATAAGCTGATCTACTCACTGTTGTGAATGCTAGAAAGATTAGCAGTATGTAAATACCACACAATACATATGCTTGTGTGTGACTGTGACTTAACATTGAGAATAAAAATCATCCAGCCCCAAAAATTTATTCCTTAAAAAGCAGACATCACCAATGAAAAATTACCAGGATTTGCTGATATATTTTACTTTGTTGAATATTATCATGTAATGGTGTTAGGAATGAATCGATGTCAGCTTTTCCTCTGAATACAGACAAAACAACAGATCCACTGTCTGAAGCAATATTAATGAAATTCCTATCTGAGTAATTCTCATGTTGCAACATTCACCTAAACCATTATTCTATAAATAATCAACAGAAAAGTAGGTATAAACCTTTTATTAATACAATATTACTCCACAAAGGAGTTATGAATCAGATTTAAATTTAATCATTCAAAATACCATTATCTGTTTAATTGTAAGGCATAAAGGTTTAAATGATATATACTAGTGCAATAAAAAAGTAATGGCAACAAAAGAAGCTCATATAACGAGGTCAAAACAAAGACGAAGGATAATAATACACAATTCTGATCAGTGGTCATCTTGAGAAGTATACTGCACGTAGAAAATATTGGCTATACCAGAAAACTGTACAGACAATGACACAACTTGATGACATTGCTTGATGGTAGATCATATATGTTGATGGTTTTATGAGTGATGGTAGACATAAGAAACTCACGGCAATTCAACAACAGTGAAACAACTGCAGTAACAAGAATAAAGAATAATTATATGCCGAAACTCTTATGCCCTTGTTTGGTTCAGATAAAAAGTTTCAATTAAAATCTAAGTCTAAGTCAATAATTAATTTTAACCACGTATTTTATGGACTCACAACTTTCCAACCATACATTTCATCAACTTTTATCAAAACTGATTTTTATCTAAACCAGACAGGGGCTATTAATTATTAATTCATTGGGATTCTTGTTTATCATTATTTGCTATGCTTATGGTCTTTGCTTGTTCACCCACCCTTCCTCCATCAACAGATAAAAAGACACGACCAATCCTACCTACTGCATAAATCGCAATGAATGGTTCATTGAACAAGTATAAGAATCAAAATTTGGCCAGCTAGTAAACAATGCAGTACGCTAGGAGTAGCTTCATTAAGCCCCTGTTTGACAAATAGTGACTTTTTGGAGAATATGTGATTAAAAAGCACTGAAGTAGTTTGAGTTGTGAAAATGTGACATCTTAATACGTAAAGGACCTCTATTCTAATTTTGTCTAACAAAATCTGGGAGCCCAATAAATTCTAAACTACCACAAATCAAGTAACATTTCAAAATCAAAATTATCTGTGAAATATATTAATAAAATGAAAAGGGTTCGAAATCTTATTGGTAATTGCATAAATCGAAAGAGTTGCAACGAAATTTACCTTTCGGAGAGTTGGTGACCGACCTGAAAGCCAATAGCCTCGATCCTTCGGGCAGCAAGCTCAGGCTTGTTGGCATAAAAGCCATTGCAATAAGAAGAGACAATCTCTGTGAGTAAACTCTCCAAACAGCTCTCTGATACTTCCCTTCCCATTCTCCGATTTCTGCGTAGCAGGGACTGAGAGGATCATCTGAATTCTTCCGTACACAAATGTGTCATTTGTTTATTGTAAACGCTCGTTAAAGTTGCACTCTCGAACTGCGCTTTTTAAAAAGAATAGCCGAAAACTAAAAACCATTAATTTTAAGGTTATTTAACACAAAAAAAATAAAAAATAAAAAATAAATAAAAAAAATTGCTTATCCTTGACCACCCTTGTGATAATCATCCCCATCATTTTAATTTAGACATTTGCACTCACATATTAACCTTTCAATTTTGATTGTCTTGCAGTACATTTTTAACACGTCAACACATCATCCTACTTAAATAAATGAGAAAATGTCTAACACATTTAGTTAACATTTCATCATCTTTCCATTTGCTAAGAAATGGCATATAACAAGGCAACAAAAATAAAAAAGAGACAAGAAGTTCTGGACGATAAATCTCGACTCAAATACGACTAATGACATTTGTAATACAACTTGTGAATTGTGACCTATCTAACAGAACCAGAATTCTTGACCCCATCTTGTACTAATTCAACTAGATTTGGACTTAATTTGATATTTTAAGTTAATTGATTTTTGCAGTATTGAATAAAGAATCAACCACTGGGAAAATTGGTTTATTTCAAAATTGTTGAACCTTTCAAAATTAATATTTCAAATATTTGATAAATGAAAGTGGATCATTGATGTGTCTATATACAATCAATAAAATAAATATTGATTAAAATGATATCATTTTGTATTATTATTTCATAGTGTTGACACACTAAAA
>CAIGRR010211499.1:0-13216 GCA_903798365.1 Fraxinus sp. 1973-6204 | reverse complement strand
AAAAGTCTAATTCTCTCAAATAAGTCTTCGAGGTTTAATCAACATATGTAGCAATTTTTTTTCCAGACTCCTCTCCATTAAGCTTTCTAAATGACTCTTGTAGCAAGTTTTCAGCCAATAACTCCCAAGTCAGATAACCATATGGCACCAGGTTTTTAGAGACCCTTGCAGGCTTAATTACTCAAGTCATAAAGGCTACAGACAAAAGTTTCACAAAAAAACAACATTTTCTCTTTTTCATGCAATGATTATTGCAATACCCCTTATTACACACTTATTTACAAAAATCAACCTCTAATTTAAGATTTTCGCCTAATTTTCTTCTTATTGTCTTTAGACAATCCCCACAAAATTTAGTACACTTGGAATTCATATCTATCTTAATGTCTCCCTACAATAGCTCAATTACCCCCGAACTATCCTAGAATTGGTTTAATGATGTATAATTTAATGATTATTTGGATTTAGCATCTTGTTCCACTATTTTTTTACCAATTCAAATTTTGAATCAAATATTTCTTCATGATGCAAAATATAAATCTTGTGCGTAAAAATATCAAATTTCACGTGAATAAGCATAAATCAACTTTAACACGTAACTTTTTCATAGTTTATAATCTAATACACGATTTCAAATATATGTATCATGGCAGGCAAAATTATCTAACCCACACAAACACATAAAAATAAAAATAAAGATGATTTTTAATTTTTTTGTTTCACTCAAACAAGCACACAAACTAATAAAAATTCAATATTTTCCCACCCAAAACTTATAACAAATATTGTCCTTAATGTATAAAAATATAACATGTAATATATAAAAATTAAGGGTAAAGAAGGGTACTAAGTAATCCCTTGGTATAAATCATGATAGCCCGAGAATAGTTAACCAAGAGGGGGTGAATTGATTTTTAAAATTTTTTTGAAAAATTAATCTATAATCAAGTACGTAATAACTAGATAGACTAATCTAAATAATAAGCACGAAAATGAAAGTAATAAGTAAAGAGAGATAGAGAATGCAAATAGTATAATTATGGAGGTTCGATCCAACAATGATCTACATCCTTCAACCTTCGTTACCAAACTCTCTGGCACGAACAAGGCCAATTTTACTATTTTGATTGACTTGTGGTGTAATCCAACCATTTACAAAATTTTCAATGATTTACAAATAAGGAACATCAATCTTTTTACAACGTTGAGCTTTACGGAACCTCACCACGACCATAAGTTTAAAGAGAATTGATTTNATCCAACCATTTACAAAATTTTCAATGATTTACAAATAAGGAACATCAATCTTTTTACAACGTTGAGCTTTACGGAACCTCACCACGACCATAAGTTTAAAGAGAATTGATTTTACAAATTGAAACTTCTCCATTAATAAATGATATGATCACAATTAAGTACATAGAGAGAAATATGCTAACACTTTAATAAATAGTAATGAATGAAACTCAAGTGTTAGGTATGAAAAACTTTGATGTGTAGAATGATTTTCAAAAGTTGATTTGATTAAAAGTTTTCCAAAGTTAAAAATAACTTAATAATAAATGAGATTAGAAATCAATACAATTTTTGTTCAAAAATATCTCACTTGAGTGCTCTTGAATGTGTAGAATTAAATGTAAAGTGATGTGGTATTTATAGCAGTCAAAGCGCAAAAAGTTCTGACCAACTGGACGTTCGTTACTGACCGAACAATTGAAACTAGCCGTTGTACGTCAGAAATCAGAACTGTTAGAATTTTGACCTTTGGAGCTCCGCCAGCTCCACCAGACATCCGCCAAAATAGAAATTTCTGATTTTCTCTTTTCTTGATTGTTTTAGCAAGTGTAAATTCTTAAGGGACACATTCATTTATCTTCCCAAAATAAATATGTAACGAGTTTAAAAGTCAAGCGAAGATTTTCTCATACTGAAAATAATTTTTATGCGAGCGTTTTTGTGAAAATTTATCTCGTGCATAAAATTTTTTACTTACGAGCTTGTTATGATTCATTGCTAAGAATTGAAATGTTTTACCTCTAATTGATTTGCTGCCAGTGCTTGATTTGTTATTCGATTTTGATTTTAGCGCAGGTACTTGATTTGCCTCCGATTATTTTTAGCGCAAGTGCTTGATTATTTCCAAGCTTGATCGTGAATGCTCGATTTCCATGAAATTCGCAACATGTAAATATGAAAACTCGAATGTAAATGTTAGAGATAAAAAAATAATTTGTTTGTTATAATCAGAATATAGGATGAACTATAGGTCAATAATTTCTCCCTTTTTTATTGTGACAAACAAGATGATTTGCAGAAAGGATTGAGCAATTTGAAATCAATTTATCATGTGATTCGCATTTCCCTTGTCTTTTACAAATTGATAATCATACATTCAAAATATATAAATGATTTTACTTCTTCCCCCCTTTTTCATAAATTATCAAATCATGCATGCATAATCATCTCACTCGCATTCCCCCTTTTGATATTATCAAAATGTATAGGGCAAAATATGGATCATAATAACCTTAGCATATATCATAAAAGAAATAGCCATAGATAATGATCCAACAAAACAACAAAATAAGCTAAACATAAAGAGTGTAGATAAGGCATAGAAAATCTAAAGACAATATAAAATAGTAATAAAGTTGAGGACTATGGCTTTGGAGGTGGTGGAGGAGGAAAAAGTGCATAGAAGTGAGCATAGAAGGCATTATGTTGGGTATGCATTTTCGTCTGTTGGGTTGAATGTTATCCTGTTGAGCTCATATGGTGGTCTGCTGAACCTTTAACTCTTGAAGCATCCCGCCAAGGCCGTCAACCGAAGATGTAAGAGAGGCAATGCGGCCATTGAGAAGATTGAAATGATCTTCGGTAAATATGAAACCACATGTTGAAGAACGAGGAGCACTAGAGGCAGAAGCATCGTGAAAAGAGTGCGGAACTTGCGGTGTATCATCAGCATCATCATCCTCATCACCTTCAAAAGGTAGAGTCGATAGACCAGAGGTGGGGTCGAACCCTTTTGTGTGTGCCACCCATTGGCCATGTTCTTTTACTATTTTCATTCGTTTAAATGTTTGAATGTTGATAGTGTTGGTAGGGTGAAATTTAACAAATGTCTCATCGTGTAGTGAAATGTCAAAATGTTTAAAGTTCTTTGTAAGAAGCATTCTGTAAGGCAAAGCTTTAAGATGACGTGTGGAACACACAAGTTTCATGAGACCTAATGCAATAGTTGGAAAATCTAGTTTTTGCTCAATAAGAAAAGAATCAAGGATAAAAAGATCAAAAAAGTTTACCTCGTCTCGTGACCCTTTCGAGGAAGAATCACATGTGCAATGATGTTTTGTAAAACTTTACATGGAAGTGTAAGTTGATTTGCACTAAATTTTTGTGATGTTTTTAAAATCCTTTCCGGCTACCAAATGACATGCCTTGGAAGGGTCATACCCTTCAAAAGTGGGATGAGTTTTACTAAAAAAAAATTGAATATCACATAGTTCAAACTCAAGAATATCACGAATAAGAGCTTTATTGACGGTGATACAAACGTTTTTGAGTAAACATGAAATATCATCCGAGCGAGAAGTAAGGATATGCATATTCTTCTAGAGTAGCTACCGACACCCACCCCATGTGTTTAAAATGAGAGATTTTTCAAATGAGTTGGCCGGCACCTCAGGCTCCATGTCGAGTTCTTCATCGGATGATGGTGGAGAGATCACATCACCATGCTCTCTAGTCTTTTCCCCACTTTTCTAGACCCCGACATGGTAGAAAAGTAGAGAAGAATTGTAGAAGAAGAAAAAATGAATCAAGTTCTAGGGTTTCGATTGGAATGAAGTGGATGAAAATTTGAATTTTGAAAGGATTTGAAGTATAAAGGTAATGGGTCTTTGATTTTGAGGAGTAATTGATGATTTGAGTGGAAAGAATGAAGGAGGGATACGAGATTGAGGAAGAGAATTGAGAGAAAGATGGAGAGGAATGGTCTGGTTTCACGAAAGAGGAAGTTATAATCACGATGTAGCGGACGTCCGGTTGACAGAATTAAAATTCTTTATCAAACCGAATGTGGTTACCGGATGTCTGGTTCACTCGTCCAGTCCCTTCCTTTTTCTTTTATTATTATAAAACACACTAAATCATATAAATATAGTGCACATGAGATAATGCGATGAAACATGTAAGCGCATGTAGTTATGAATTTAATAATGTACTTCAAATTCATCAATAATGCATAAATCTCTTCTAATATGTGAGAAACGATTAAAAGCTAGAGATTTTGTGAAAATATTGGCCAATTGATTTTCCATGTTTACGAATTCTAACACAATATCGCCCTTTTGAGCACGATCTCTTAGGAAGTGATGTCTAGTTTCAATGTGGTTCGTCCTAGAGTGTAAAATGAGATTTTTAGACAAGTTTATTGCACTAATGTTATCACACGTAATGGGTATATGATCAAATGATAGGCAATAATCACTAAGAGTTTGTTTCATCCATAGAACTTGTGCACAACAACTAGCGCTCGAGATATATTCGGCTTCAACGATTGACAATGCAACGATTTTTTTTTTTTGCTAAACCANTTGTGCACAACAACTAGCGGCCGAAATATATTCGGCTTTGGCGGTTGACAATGTAAGGGAATTTTATTTCTTGCTAAACCATGATACACATGCAAAGCCTAAAAAATGGCACGTTTTGCTAGTGCATTTACGATCGATTGTCCATCCGGCCCAATCGGCATCCGAATAGCTAAGTAAATCAATGTGAGTGCCCTTGGGACACCAAAGCCCCTAAAATTCTAGTGCCACTAAGACATCCAAAGATTCGTTTCATGGCCTTAAGATGAGACTCTTTAGGATTTGATTGAAATCAAGTACATAGACACGCACTAAACATTATATCGGGTTTACTTTCGGTTAAGTAAAAAAGGGATTCGATCATACCTTGATATTTTGTTTTATCAACGGACGTACCTTGATCTTCCTTGTCCAATTTTATGGATGTGCTTATAGGGGTGCTCATTGGCTTCAAATCAACCATGTCGAACTTCTTGAGCATGTCCAATATGTACTCACTTTGATTAATGAAAATTTCATCATAAGTTTGCTTAATTTGGAGACCAAGGAAGAATTTAAGTTTTCCCATCATGATCATTTCAAATTTCATGCTCATGCACTTAGAAAATTATTCACAAAGATAAATATTAGTAGCACCAAATATAATTGACTAATACTAAGTAAATTGAGATTATCTACCAATAGTACATTCTCAATGGAAGGGGCGAGATGATTACCAATGTTTTCGATTTCAATGATTTTTTCCTTTGTATTGTCTCCAAATGTGACATGACCTCCATCATTCTTTTTGAAGTTCGACAGTAAAGTTCTCTCTCCAGTCATGTGCTTTGAACACCCGCTATCCAAGAACCATTTGCTCATCATCTTCTTTGGTATCTACAAAAATAATTCAATTTTTTTTTTGGTACTCACTCAAGCTTGGGTCCTTGGTAGTTAGTTTTAGTGGATCCTCGAGTCCACTTGTTTTTACTTTCAATGTGTAGCTTCTTTGTCGTTAAACAATTGTAGGCAATATGTTCATCCTTGTTGCAAAAGATACAAATAGTTTTTCAGAGAATTGTATTTGACGCTTTGACAAACAAATTTATGAGAGATTTTTGTTTAAAAAATGGTTTATATCCAATGCCTCATTTATCAAAAACACATTTTTGATTACCGAACATTAAATCAAAATTCTTCTTCCCTTGAATGAATTTAAAAATAATATTTGTCAAGTCTACAACATTTTCTTTCAAAGAGCAATTTTCTTAATACAATGAATGATGATTCTTTTTAGTTTCTAAAATTTTCTCTATTTCATTTTTTCATAACTTAAGTTTCCTTTTAAGAATAGAATGACTTAGAGCGAGTTTTTCAAATTCTTCTAAAATCTCATCATAAGAAGAAGATAAATCATCATATGAGAATTTTTCAATAGAATTTACCTCATCGTCGATTGCCATGAAGCACATGTTGGCGATCTCTTCTTGACTTTCATTTTCATTGCGATCATCATCATCGCTTTCATCACATATTGCTTGGAGTGTCTTTTTCTTGAAAATTTTCTTTTTGTTTAAATACTCGGTTATCTTGTGACCGAGTTTGTCACAATCATAACAAACGATTTTCTTGCTTCTTTCTTCGCTCTTTTCATCATTCTTTTGAGACTTTCGATTATTTCGAAAGTTTCTTCATTTTTTGACAAGAAGCACAAGATCATCAAGCTCTTCATCGCTCATATATTCACTTGTAGTTCCTTCTTCAATTGTCGATTTGAGAGCAATTTAATGCCTAGGAGGCTCTTTTGATTATTCCTTACTTTTGCTCGTCTTCTCCTTGGTTTCGGCATTATTGAGCTCGTATGTCATCAAAGTTCCATAGAGTTCCTCCTAGGGATAAGAGTTGATATCTTTGGTGCTCTCTATCAGTATCCTTAATGAGCTCCAATCTTTCGAAAGTGACCTAAGAATTTTACTTACAAACTAACCGTTAGTAAATTTACGATCAAATCTCTTGAGACCATTAACAATATCGGTGAAATGAGTAATCATGTCAACAATAAGTTCGTCTTGTTTCATGAAGAAATTTTTAAATTTTTTGACCAAGAGATTAATCATGGTTTCTTTTACTTTACTCGTGTCAACATGAGTGACTTCTAAACTATGTCATATATCATATGCGGAGTCACATGTACTAATACGATTAAACTCATTTTTATCTAAAGCATAATAAAATAGGTTTTTTTGGCTCTAGCATTCAAGTACAATTTTCTTTTATCATCTTCATTCCTATCTAGGTTTAGGAATAGATTGATCGGGTTTTCCATCAATTTTAATAATTTTGGTGGGCACATAAGAACCAAATTCAATGACTTCCCAAATATTATAATCTATCGATTGAATGTAAATTATCATTCTAGCTTCCCAATAATTATAATGTGTGCCATCAAAAAAGGGAGGTCGATTCGTGGAATGCCCATCGAGATTTTGAAGGTTGTTGGGGTGTCATTGTTCGAGATTGTAAAGTATTAATTTTAAAATGAGCACCTTGCTCTGATACCAATTGATAGCCCAAGAATAGCTAACCAAAAGAGGGTGAATTGATTTTTAAAACTTTTTTCATAAACTAATCTATAATAAAGTACGTAATAACTAGATAGATTAATTTAAATAATAAACACGAAAATGAAACAAATAAGTAAATAGGGATAGAGCATGCAAACGGTGTAATTATGGAGGTTTGATCCAACGCAATGATCTACGTTCTCCGTTACCAAGCTCTCAAGCACAAGAAATGCCATTTTACTATGCTGATTGACTTGTGGAGCAATCCAATCCTTTACAAAGCTTTCGATGACTTACAAACATAAAGTATTGATCCTTTTACAACATTGAGCTTTACAGATCCTCAACACGACCCACAAAATTAAATAGAATTGAGTTTACAAATTGAAACTTTCTCTTAATAAATGATATGATCACAATTAAGTACTAAGAGGGAAATAAACTAATACTTTAATAAATAGCAATTAATGAAGCTCAAGTGTTAAGTAAGAAGAATTTTGATGTGTATAATGATTTTCAAAAGTTGATTTGATCAAAAGTTTTCCAAAGTTAAAATAACTTAATAATAAATGAGATGAGAAATCAATACAATTTTTGTTCAAACATATCTCACTTGAATACTCTTGAATGTGTAGAATTCAATGTAAAGTGATGTGGTATTTATAGCAGTGAAAACACAAAACGTTCTGACCATCCGGACGATCCCCACCGGACGTCCGCTATTGACCGGACGACTGAAACTAGCCGTTGTGCGTCATAAATCAGAACGATTAGAATTTTTACCGTTGGGGTCACTGGACGTCCGTCGGAACAGAAATTTTCGATTTTCTCTTTTCTTAATTATTTTAACAAGTGTAAATTCTTGAGGGACACATTCATTTATCTTTGCAAAATAAATAATTGTTAAAGAGTTTAAGAGTCAAGTTTAGATTTTTTCATATCGAAAATAATTTTTATGCTAGCGATTTTATGAAAAATTTATCTTGTGCATAAAAATTTTAACTTACGAGTTTGTTGTGATTCATTGCTAAGAATTGAAGTGTTTTACCTTTACAAGTGAGTTCAAACATATAATGAATATATTCGATTGATTTGGCGCGAGTGCACGATTTGTAGCTCGATTTTGNTATCTTGTGCATAAAAATTTTAACTTACGAGTTTGTTGTGATTCATTGCTAAGAATTGAAGTGTTTTACCTTTACAAGTGAGTTCAAACATATAATTCTAATATTTTCAATTGATTTGCCATAAGTGCATAATTTGTCGCTCGATTTTGAATTTGGTGCAAGTGCTTGATTTGCCTCATATTATTTTTGGCACGAGTGCTCGATTATTTTCAAGCTTGATTGTGAATGCTCGATTTCCATGAAGTTCGCAACATGTAACAATGAAGACTCATATGTAAATGTTAGAGATAAAAAATACTTTGTTTTTTATAATCAAAACATAGGATGAACCATAGGTCAACAAATCAGCAGGTGGTGAATGGAGTGGTATGAAAAGTGCTGACTTACTTCCTATGTATCTTTCCTTATCCAATATGTCCAGGTGACATGTTCCTTCAAAATAGTAAAAATCAATCATTACATGAAACAATTTGTGGTAGGCTCATACACACCTTAAATGGAGATATGGGGATGAAGATACCCTATACTATTAAAAGCAATAAAGATTATTAATCATATATATAAAAAGTAAAATAAATAAAAAGAAAGAAAATTGGGTTGCCTCCCAATGAGGGCATATTTATAGTCATTAGTTTGACTTTATTATTTTGGCTATTTATGGTTGCTTGAAAAGTGAGTTTTCAGCTTTGCATCGACTGCACGGACAATATTTTTAAGTCATTTATTAAGCATTCAGATTATAAGATTTTCATCGTTGTCACGCCCAACAACTTCACCTTTTTCCTTCCCGTTCTTGTTAATTCCTCAATGATTGATCTTTCGACATTCCTCAATATCAAGTGGTCGCTTGAGTGGAGCATTCATTGTGAAGGTTTGTTATTTTTCTTGCACCCTTAAGATTAACTTACATTTTTCAAAATCTATTAATGCTCGTGCAATTGTTAGGAATGGTCTCCCCAAAATTAATGGGATATGTTGAGCATTTATATCAAGGATAATGAAATCGGCTAGAAAGAAATGATCTCCAATTTTGATGAGCATATCATCTACCACTACATAAGGTTGCTTGAGTGTCCTATCAGCCAGTTGTAGGATTATTGATGTTGTTTTTTGATCATCCAATCCTAATTTTATGTAGATAGATAGTGACATTAGATTAATACTTGCTCCAAAATCAATTAAATCATTTAAATTATATGAATTTCCTATAGAGCAAGGTACAATGAAACTTTCTGGATCTTTTAGATTAGGATGGAACATCTGCTTTATGATTGCACTGCATTCTTCTGTCAAAGCTATAGTTTTATATATTGGCAACTTTTTCTTTTTTGTCAACATCTCTTTCAAAAACTTAGCATAATCTGGAATTTGTAAAATGACGTCAATGAAAGGAATATTGATGTGAAGTTGTCTGAGGGCATTCAAGAACTTCTTGAACTATTTGTCCAACTTATTGTTTTGTAACCTTTGAGGGAATGGGGCTGGAGGTGTGTTTTTATTGACAGGAACGATTGTCTTAACCTATGAATTGTCTGAATGTTCTTCTGGATTAATCGTTGATGATTCTTCAAACTTAACCACTTGTTCCTTGCTCTTGGTAGGCACTTGATTCTCCCATATCCCTATTTTTCGCAGCAATTTCTAGCAACTGAACTCCACTTCTTGTTGTAATGGCCTAAACTTGTTCATCTTTTGGCTTCTGTTGAAGTCTTTGAAGAAATCGAATAGGTGGCACACATGCCCGAATAAGGACTGTATGTTTAATTTATGGTGTCTCAATAATTACATAATTCATAGCTCTCGCTACTAAAACATGTTCTCGTGGGTTCTTTTCTGTGTCGCTTGGTAGAGTATCTTGTGTTTTGTTGGCTAATGCAGCTGCTATCTGTCTTACCTGAGTTTCCAAATTTTTAATTGCAACTTATTGGTTTTGAAGAATAGCCTATTGGTTATGAAAATTAGTCTCACTTTTGGTAATAGACTTAGCCACTAATTCTTATGAAGACTTCTTATCTTGTTGTTTTGTTGCAATCTTGATGGGTTGCCCTAAATCTGACATTCTTAACCCATGAGAAGTTAGGATGCTTGCTGTTAAAGTAAGGATTTTTCTGTTACCTCTGAAAGTTCTGTGCATAACTGACTTCCTTAAGATGATAAACATGGGTTGAGGCTAAAGGACAACTTGCAGCTATATGATCTGCCCCACAGCCTCTGTAGACTTGTGTTGGTTGGTGCACCATGCTCACATTCAGAGTTAGTTTGTCCGATTTCTTTGTTAATACTTCCAACTGTGTTGCCAATGATGTAAATGCATCAATGTTGTGAATACCTACTATTTTCCTCGAAGTTTCCCTTTCTCTTGGCCCTTTTCTGCTATTTTCTCAAAGAGATCTAAGGCGTTGTCTAAGGGAATATCCACGATCGATCCTCTTGCGAAGCGCCATGTTATGGTATTCATGATGCAAGCTTGAAAAGAAGATGTAGACCTTAGCATTTTTAGGAATATCTAGATTGGGGTACTTTCTGAAGTAATCCTTGAATCTTTCTCATGCTTCTGGATAGCTCTCGATTTTCTTTTGCTTGAATGTAGTGGCTTCATTTCTAATCTGATGGACTTCAGTAAATGGGAAGAATTTCAAGGTGAATTTTTATACCATGTCATTCCACGAAATAATACTCCCAGGAAGTAGTGTGTTTAGCCATTCTCGTGCGTTTTCATTTAAAGTATGAGGGAATAGACGCATTCGAAAAGCATCAGCTGACATGCCTTCATGATCGATCACTTCACAAAGCATCAATAAAGCTTGTATGTGTTTATGAAGATTTTTAGTTGATTTTCCTAAGAACCTAATGTCCGATGATTCTGAAATAGGTTGATGACATCCGGTCGAATGTGAAAGTTGGCATTCCCAAAAGGTGGATAAATAATAAACGGTTGCACACGAGAATGTGTGGGATTTAAAAAATCCCTAAGAACTGGATCTGGCTGTTTAGGCGCATTTGGGGGAAGCTAAACTTGATTTTGATTTTATGCTATCTTTTCCGTTTTCTGAAGGTTCTGTAAATCTCGGGATCCAATGGTAAGAGCTCAATTTTTTTAAAATCTTCCGCACACTGCCAAAGTCAAACTAGAGAGATTAGATGTGTAAATAATAGCCTAAACAAAATAAAAGAAAAATTCAAATACTATATAATTAATAAACTCAAATTAAATACTTTATTCCTCGGCAACGGCATAAAAAACTTGTTCGTGTGATACCCACAAGCATACGAGATCATTAACAAGTAATAGAATTGATGAGTTGAGAATATCGTCCAACATGGAATAAATTCAATTCAAGTTTACAAACTTTTTTTGGATTCGAATTAGGTAAACAAAAGAGAGTTTGATTTTGTTTTATGTTAAACTAATGTAAGAAAACAGTAAAAATGTGGTTTTTATTAATATATGGATGATTATATTAGATCTTGAATCTACTTATTGCTATCTATTTCAATTCTTATTTGTAATCTAATTCCGTTCATACGTTCTTGACAGTTGATAAAACTATAATATATAATTTTCTTTTTCAATACAAATTAAATATATCCTAACCACGACCCGAATATATTTCTATTCGAATTATTAGAATGCATTAAAATTTAGATTATCTATATGATTGCACATGTGATAAATATTATTCCTAAAATATATTGCACATATGTTAATTTTACCGTGTTTTAAATTTATTGTGAGTTTTCCAACACTGCAACAAGCAACTAATTATATAATTGATGGCCAACCAATTAAATAATGCAATGGGTATACAAAATTAATCAAGAAATGTAAGAAATAAACTAAACTACTAGTATTGAATTAAAAAAAAAAATAAACAATAGGGTTCATCTTCATCAAATACAAAAGAGGATCTAGCATAACATGTTAATATATAAACTACAAGAAGAATAATAGAAAAATATCACTCGGATCATGATAGAATGCAAAAGATGTTGATCTTCAATTTCAATGTTGAATTTTTCAAAATTTTGATGTAATTGACCTTCAATTTCTTGTTAGGGCTTGATCTCCTCCCAAAATATAGTAATTGGCCCCTTGTTCTTGATGATAATATTTTCTATGAAGAGACAAGAGAGGTCTTTTTATGTGTAACCCTTGTTCTCTATTTATAAGAGCTCGAAAATAGGTCAAAATTTGGGATTCAAAAGAGTTTGAATCGTGAAAGGAAACTAAAGATTCGTCTGCAAAAATGGTCCATGCGCACCGACATAACTACCCCTTGCACTGTAAAGCCAAATGGCTCTCGATTGGGAAAAATAAGGTGCCCTGCGGCGCCATGAATTGCCCATGAGCGCGCGCAGGCTCGCTTCGATTCATCTCTGAGTAGCTTTTAATATTTTGGTCATAACTTTCTCTACAGATATCCAATTGAGGTGACTCAAAATGCGTTGAAACGTTAATTCCAATGATGCAATTCTTATAGATATACCACTTTTTCAATTCGAATGTTTGCTATCCGAAAAATGGATCTCAAGTTGAGGCTAAAAATCCGGAGCATAACTTCTTTGGCTGGAAATTGATTTGTGAAATTGCATCCAATTGATTCTATATGATATTCAATCATTGTTTTGTTGCAATGGCTACTAGGAAAAATATTGGAGCTAGACATTTTCTAATGGAAAGAAGGACGAACCCTATTGTACACACTATAAGATCCCTGGACACACCTTAGAAAAATGTTTTAAAGCAGGAAATGTCGAGGCACATGTTTGTACATACTGCAACTTGATTGGACACTATAGAGAGGTTCTACAAGTAGCATGGTTATCCCCCAAACCACAATATGTACAATTTGAGAATGGGAGAATGAAGTTTTGCAAACCAATTGGCCACAATGGAGGAGGACAATGATGAACAAATCTCTTTGATCGAGGGACAATATCAAGAGCTCCT
>CAIGRR010211419.1:0-11038 GCA_903798365.1 Fraxinus sp. 1973-6204 | reverse complement strand
TCCCTAAACTTTATAATTGTTCAAGTTGATCCTTTTGTTCACAGAATCGCCAATACAAAATATAAAACTAACAAAAACGTTAATGTGTCATGTTATCAAAGACTCAAGAAAACCACATGATATCTGTTGACCTCAAATTTTGTACATCCAACGTGGCCAACAGATTTCAAAGTCTCTCTATCCACGCAAGCTTTATTCCTGCACACTTGGACAAACCATTAGCTACACGTGGCTTTCTCCGGTGGTGGTGGAGTTGGCCTCGCGCACTCCGACGGTCAGTCGATTGAGGAATAAATGTACGAGTGTAGGAGGGGTTTAGACGCGAGCCTCCAATGTAAAAAGCCAGTCGGGCTTCGGGTGTATATCGAGAATAATAAAAGAGAAAAGTTGTAAGTTGAGAGCATAATCTTGTAATGTCTTGAAAATGACACTAGTGTGAGCTTTTATAGTAGAAAATGATGATTAAGAGACGTTAGATGAGGAAACACATGGCATCATCCCGACAACTGAGACCTCTTGTTATTGCCATCAATCAATCATGCACATTAAATTTTAATACCATTTTATTACCTATAATACCTAGCTCGCGGCTTTAGACCTGACCTATTTAGCTGGGAAGGGCAGCTATAGCAGTGGGTCGTTACATTAAGATGGCGAGCTTATTGATGTAGTTGAAGCCTATAGTAAGGTTGAATGAAGAAAAGACGAGGCCCCTACTAAGGGGGAGAGCCTGTTGATGTAGTTGGAGCAAACGGGACGCATACTGTAATTATTTTAAAACATCACATGTTTCCAAGGCACGACAGCGGAGTTGTTTAAGGTTTTTCAATACTCGTGTTGTGTTCTCATTTATTGCGCTATGATGATGATATGTTACAACTAGGAGTGGTCACGCTATCCTTGAACGCGTGCTTAACACGGAATAATCTGAACAGTTGATTCAAATTTCAATACGCACCTTTTAGTTTTAACACGTAAGATGGGGATACAGGTGTACGCCTGGGATTCCACCAAAGTTTATCCAATGCATGTGAGTTGCGTAAGTTACAAACTCTTGTATTTTTCTTGTTGCTTACCTAAAAAGAAACTTCCCAATGGCTTCTTTATTGAATCTAGGTACCAAAAGGGGGGTCTTCTGATAAAGTTGATATGGAGATCATTTGCGTCGAGGTTGGCTTGCTTCTATTGATCCATACTGAGGAGATAATGGAGGCAATGAGGGGCCATCATAATACGTGGATGATGCAAGAGGGTGCTATAGATTATATTGTAAGGTGGGGGTATCATTGTTGCCTACCTGCATAGAAGATAATGAATTAGATTCTGAGTGTTGGGATGAAACTTGCCCCTACACCCTAGCGAGGCGATTCTCAGTGTTGGGATGAAACTTTCCCCTACACCCTTTCTTTAGGTATATACTTAGGCAATATAACCTTACCCCTACTCAGCTTGTGACCAACACATGGAGCCAATTGGAAGGGGCATTCCTTCTTTGGAAAGAGGTCACTCTTGATGAGGATATGCCTCTCCACATTTTCAAGAGCCATTTCTAGCCTCGGGCCTCTAGTGAGGGGGATGATTGTAAGGGGTGGTATTGCATGAACCCTAGGGTCTGCATTCTCTCTTTATTTTGGGTACACTAACCTCAATTAAAAATTGGAAGTCATCTTGGTTCTGGGTGAAGGGTCATTGGCAGACAGTGAAGGATGATGTGGTCCAGAAATAATCGTGTTGACTCAGTACCATGAATATAGTGAGTTTTTGTTGGCTATATGTTTATTCTTGCATTTTGGTGAGCCGTATTATTAACTTGGTTTTTATGCAGTTACAGTCAATCGCTTCGAGTTCGAGCT
Source organism: Fraxinus sp. 1973-6204 (assembly GCA_903798365.1). Taxonomy (NCBI): domain Eukaryota; kingdom Viridiplantae; phylum Streptophyta; class Magnoliopsida; order Lamiales; family Oleaceae; genus Fraxinus; species Fraxinus sp. 1973-6204. The sequence goes on along the minus strand of CAIGRR010211419.1, from coordinate 9,185 downwards.
GTCTGAGTGGGCTATCATAAAAGCTATTTATGAGCTGCCCATTGAAAAGAGGCATTTTAAGAACGTTGTTCGAAAACGAATCCTATTTGTTACTCACTTGTTGATGGTCACCAAGGGTAAGTATCTTCTTAATTCATGTATACCTTGGCCTTATGTATTGAATGGACATTCAATATATTTTTCTCTTTTTAGAACAACACGAAAAGAATGAGTATGTCAAGCCAATTATGTTTTTCTTGAGGCGGCTAGACGAGGCGAAAAAGAAAAAGCCCATGAGTACAAGTACAACAATGTACAAACATCAAAGAGACCAGCTGTCTCGCTTGTCAAAGCTAAACCCTCAACCTCCCCTAGAGAAGAAAAGGAAAAATAGAGCCCCAGGTCGACAAATATCAGAAAAGGAAGTTGACAGTGACAAAGAATACCGAACCTCTACCTTCTCCTAAGGGCCAGACTACTATTGATGAGCCATTCGAGTGGTCCCCCTATCTGCCATAAAAATATTTGATGTTGAAGATCAAGGCGAGGAGAAGAGTGGCCTCAGAATTTTCTAGGATAGAGGTCGGATGAGATTGCCCCACCTTTCAGGGAAAGGTTTCCTACCGAGGTCTAAGCGGCTACGAGAATTCATCAAAAGTACTGGACTAACAAGTACTCTTCTTATGTCGAGAACTATGACTTGGTGGACATGATAGAAGCTGGCCTCACCCTGTAATCTCGCTCACAAGGCTTCTTCTTAAATACCTAGATAGACATGAGGAGACCACATAGGCTTAATATGGAGTTTCTTCAAAAGGAATCTAATGCAGAGGCTAAATTGAATAAGGTTGAGGCGTCTATACTGCCGGTGAGACCATTAAAATCTTCAAGGTGAAGCAAGTTGAGGCGAAGTCGAAGGTAGAGGCACTTTTTAAGAAAAATGATGAGTTGAAGAAGGAAGTCCACCTCTATAAATTGAAGTGAATGTTTTGACGAAAGGAGTCGATAATTCTGAAAGCCTATAAGAATTGTTTCGTCTGCCTTGGAGGCTGCAAATAAAAAGAAGGAAAAGTCGATGTCCCAAGTGGGTGAGTAGACCGCTGAGATATCCGGTTCGAGGCATCAACTGAGTAGGGTGAGGGATGCAGCTGTGAATGATTATGGGGCACATTTCCACGAGACTGCTGAGTATGACAGCTTCGACTTAGGAGGGTCGCATACAATGAAATCTTAAAAGGAATGGTTGTGCTATACCCTCAAGTAGGCTTGGTTGTAGTAAAAGAGTGCCTTCCATCTGAGACATCCACCCCTTCAGATGACACTGAAGACTCTATTGAAAAAACTTGAGAAAGGGCAGGTAGAACCTGAGCAGGATGATGCCACCATGCAGACTTAGGCTTTTTATTTCGTCTCTTTTTTTTACCATGTAATGATTTGTAATAAACTAATTTCATATATATATATATATATAGAAGGAAGAACTTTTCATATATATATATATATGAAAAGTTCTTCCTTCTATGTGATTGTCCTACATTTTCTGAATTTTTAGTTTTTACAAGTGTTGGAACCTCAAATGGTAACATAAACTAATCAACCTAGATAAAATAGTTAGAACACAATGAACTTAATGATACGACACTGTGAAAAATGAACATATGCACCGGTTCTCCAAATTAAGATGACATGATTTAAGATATTTTTGCGAGAATTGGTTGGATTAATATCACGATTTGGCTAAGCATGTGTATTAAAGGTAGGTCACTCTTTGACCAATCTTAGTATAGGCTCTTCGCAATTAGCCTTGAATAAGTTTGTTGTTATCGTACACTTTGATCTTCAACAGAAAAAGATTATATGTTTAGAGTAGTGAGTTTGTCTTACATGAGTCGCAAAGATGGTAGGATCTTTTCTGTTGATAACTTCTTAGTGTTGTATGTTGTTCGTTTATGTCTGTCTCGCAAAGTTTTAAGGTCGTCCCTGCTAGAGTGTTTCGTATCTTTCCTTTTGAGGTGGGTGATGTTCTTTGCAAGGGTGTGGTACTTTCTCCAAAGACTTCTGCCGTGATGTATGGACCATACATGGAAGGGATACATCTCATGTTATGAACATGAAGAGCATTTTTATTGATAATATAATTACGTAGGTTGAGGAATATCATCCAAATAAAGTTGACTATATGAACCTACTGATAGTACGTTCTCAAGAGTTAGATGTTTCAAAGGTGGGGCTGTATTTTTTCCCCAAGTCCTCAATCTTGTAGGTTCCGAGCCTCAGCTCTTTAGATATGTAGTAGGGGCCTTCGCAATTGGAACCAAGTGTCCCCACACCTAGTTCTTTGGAAGAAAGGAAAATTTTCTTTGGTACAAGATCTCCCCTTTGAAATGACCTCTTTTTTACCCTGGCATTATAATATCGAGTCATTTTCCTCTGGTAGCCGACAAGCCTCGTTTGGGAATTGTCTGTCCTTTCTTTAAGGAAATTTAGTTCACACTTCCTCAATTCGTTGTTAGATATTTCATTAAAATGAATTAGATGAGGCGAAGGCATTCCTACCTCGACATGACTCATAGCCTCACTACTGTAGGTCATGGAAAACAGGGTTTCTCGTGTCGCAGTTCAAAATTAGTAGTTGATCCATGACCTTCTTGAGGTATGTTGCCATATTTCTATCCGTCGTAGCGAAGTTACCATGTACTTAGCTCACAGCCAATTACGAGTCGCTGTTAACAATTAGCCTTTTTACCTGCATCTCTCTGGACAATCTGAGGCTTGCCAACAACACCTCATACTCAGCTGCATTATTGGAGGCTTTAAACCCAAATCTCACTGCACAATTGAGCTTGTGTCCTTCTGGGCTGACCAATACTACTCCGACTCTCGATCCTATTTCTCCGGAGTAATCGCCTACAAATAAGATCCTGGTGGTAGGATCTACCAGCTCTGCCGTCATTTCGACATCTTGAACATTGGCAAAATTCTCTATGAAATCTTCAAGTGACTGACCTTTTACAGAGGTCATTGGTTTCCACACAACGTCAAACTCACTTAACTCTATGGCTCATTTCATCATCCTTCCCGAGGCATCAGGCTTTTGTAGCACCTGCTTAAGTGGGAAGATGGTTAACATGTGTATGCTATGTACCTGGAAATATGGCCTCAGCTTTCTAGAAGCAATAACCAGGGAGAGGATGAGCTTTTCCATATCCGAGTAGCGAGTTCCTGCTGGTAACAACGCTTTTCTTACATAGCAAATGGGTAGTTGTGTGTCATCTTCTTCCCTCGTAACTACGTAACTCACAATACTACTCTCCTAATCCAATTTGATTGCCTCTGACGATGGCGATGCCTTGTTCAGTGGATAACTTCATACATAAGTGGTGGATTAAAGTGACAGCCCTGAGTTACTTTAATGCTGGTCGTCCCAAAACACTATGATATTTTGGCATGTGGTCTACAACAAGGAACTTCATGAAATGACAAGCCATCAAGGGGGGCGACCTCATTTCTACTATTAGCGTGATTCATCCTCTAGGAATGATACTAGCACCATGAAGCCATATAAAGGGACGGTCATGGGGTAAATTCATGGTCTATCAACATCTTATCATAAGTGATCGAAATACGATGTTGACGAAGCTCTCGTTAGCCACCAACATTCTTTTCAAATCGTTCCTTGACACAACGACTCTTACAACCAACGCATCGCAATAAGGATAGTTTACACCCATGGTATCTTCTTGTGAAAAAGTAATGGGTGGGGTGTTGCTGGTTCCACAATGAGTGCTGTTAACTAAGTAGTTGGTCAATGGAAGATTTTTGACCTCTCTAGTGTAAATCCTGTGAGAATTTCTTGACTTTCTCCCTAACATAAAGGTCTTCAATAATAGTATTGATCTCCCTGATATGTGCATTTTCAGCATCCGCTAGGGGCTCCATCCATGTTCCTATCTTTATCCCTCCTATGCCTGGGGGATTCTTCCTTAGGATGCTGTCTCGCCTCATCATTCCAAGGCTCCTGAATGCACTCAAAAGAATGTGCATTTTGTTGGGCGTGTTGGGTACCCCTCCTATCTGAGTATGAGCATGTTTGCTTTGAATGATATGGTCTGGACATGCAATCATTGGTATTATGGCTGTAAGTTCGATGATAAGAGCAGTAGGGCATATTTCTAGGCATGTTATTCCTACTCCTTCCCCTACTTTTAGGATGGTTCGATGGCCTCTAAATACCAGTTCCAACTTCTTCATATGCCAAAGAGGGCATTACGTTTAAGGTTGCAGTTGCTAACGCTTATCTTGAAGTATTGGCAATGGTATATCCATCATGAGTCCATTGTTGGTTTACCAAATGCAAGATGGAGCCTCTTCTCTGCCTCTGAGGTGGGGAGAGTCCCATCGAAGTTCGATTTCGATGGTTTATTAACTCCTTATTGACAATCTCGCTTCTCATCATTTCTACCAGGTCTTCATAGGAGGTGGGATTCTTATTTCGCACATCCCTCTAAAAAATGGTATTCATGTTAAGGCCTCCCCTCAGAGTTGATAGAGTCTCTCTGTCAGTAACTTGTTCACAATAAGTCATCTCATTCGTAAACTAGGCCAAGTAGCTTATCAATGTTTCACCTATTTGCTGCCGCATATATTGTAGTCTTTGAATGTGGGCCTCTTATTCCTTGTGGAAAAGTATTGGTTTAAAAAGGCCTTCTTTAAGTTTGGCCACCTCTTTATGCTTCCGTCGGTATACGACTATATCATATCTCTGCAGCCCCCGTAAGTGTAAGGTGGAAGGCTATGCATTTCAACGTCGGCGAAGCCCCCTAAGACTCATGTGGGTTTTATAGTTGTTAAGGTGCTTTATGTGTAGTAAAAAGTGGTTAGGCACATGGGCATTCCTCAAGTCTCGTGAAAATGTGAGACTTTCTTTGCCATCATCTAATTCAAAAGACCTGCATGGGTCATCTGAACCCTCCTCCTCAGCTAGGTATCGTGGAGGTTGTGATGTACTGGCTTTATTCCTCAAATTGGCAGCATCCATTCTTTCCCGCCTATTTATAGGTGGAGGGGCCTCTTGTGGCTCATGGCCTTGTTGCCTTTGCATATGAGGTGGTTGTTGGGGCCTATTTCTAGGTGCTAATGGACCAATCCTGTCAAAGACACTAATGGATCTTTGAGGTTCAGGCTCTTGTACATATTCTGGAGAGAAGTTTCTTTCCTTTTGAGGTAGATCACTAACGGGTCTATTGGAGCTATAGTTTGTTGACATGTTCATCTCAACCTCCTTTTTAGCAGGACTAGGCTCCCTTCCTTACCTTTGAGAGAAATTTCCTTAGTTAGGCTCTTTCTCCACCTTGCAGGAATGCACCCTTATGAGGCATTTGATATCCAACTTGCCTTTGCATCTTTATAAGTAATTGCTGTCTGGCAACATTTTGCTGGGCTATATTCGTAATAGTTGTAACCATTCTCCTAGCTCTCTTTCTAAACGTGCAAGTGTCATCTCCTCGTTGATAGTGGTGGTGGGGTCAACGAACATTAACATTTGTTTGAATAACTTCTTATTCTGAAGCCTCTTCCAATTGATTCCGGCATGTGAGCCGTAGTGGCTAGAACTCATTATGTGATATGAAATGGTACACCAGGCACTGCTTCAAATGGCGTCTCTCTTAGTATTTCTTTACTCGTTATTTCTTTTAGGACTAGGACCTTTCTTTAAGGCCTTTCTTTTGAGCAATTCTTCTAATGCCTTCCACCACAATGGAATTCTTGGTTATGGTGTGGTCTCCCACGGACGACATCAATTTGTTGACCTCAAATTTTGTGCCTCCAACGTGGCCAATAGATCCCAAGGCCTCTCCATCCACGCAAGTCTGATTTCTGCACACTTGGATAAACCATTAGCCACACGTGGCTTCCTTCGGTGGTGGTGGAGTTGGCTGTGCGCACTTTGACGGTCAAGCCGGTTGGGAAAATAAATGTATGTGAGAGGGTTTTAGATGCGAGCCTCCAATGTAAAAAGGAGGTTGACCTTGGGATGTATATCGAGAATAATAAAATGGCAAAGTTGTAAGTTGAGAGCATAATCTTGCATTACCTTGAAAATGACACTAAATGTGAGTTTTTATAGTAGAAAATGATGATTAAGAGTCGTTAGATGAGAGGACACGTGGCCTCATCCTGACAACTGGGACCTTTTCTCATTGCCATCAATCAATCATGCACATTAAATGCTATATCATTTTATTATCCATAATAGGGTTAATTACCCCAATAGTCACTGAACTATGGCTAAAGTTTTCACCAGGTCATTGAACTTTAAAAACTATGTGGTTAGNGAGGACACGTGGCCTCATCCTGACAACTGGGACCTTTTCTCATTGCCATCAATCAATCATGCACATTAAATGCTATATCATTTTATTATCCATAATAGGGTTAATTACCCCAATAGTCACTGAACTATGGCTAAAGTTTTCACCAGGTCATTGAACTTTAAAAACTATGTGGTTAGTCACTGAACTTTCGAAAAAATCACATCATTGGTCACTGAACTTTAAAAATTACCTCATTGGTCACTAAACTTTGCAAAACGTTTCCCAGATGGTCACTGAACCCAGTGACTATCTGGGAATTTTTTTGCAAAGTTTAGTGATCCCGTAGAAATCTTTTGCAAAGTTTAGTGACCAATGGGGTGATTTTTAAAGTTCAGTGACCAATGGGGTGATTTTTCGAAAGTTTAGTGACTAACCACGTAGTTTTTAAAGTTCAGTGACTTGATGAAAACTTTCGGTAAAGTTCAGTGACTATTGAGGTAATTAACCCTCCATAATACCTAATTCGCGGCCTTAGACTTGATATGTTTAGCTAGGAGGAACGGTTGCAGCGATGGGTTGTCACATCAATCACATACCATGGATTGTACAAGAAGATTTTGTGCCGAGCTCTTTTAGCGGTTTCCTTGCGATGCAAGTCCGGTTCTTTCCACGGGGTCAACACGATCCAATGGATTTGGCCTCCGCTCTTGGCTCTGCCTATTCACGGGTTCAATCAAACTGCCTTCGTGGTAGCACCGAACTTTGAGTAGTGTCACGTTTTACTCACTGTACTTTAACTTGCACCATTTTACTCACCAAACTTTGCACCATTGCACTCCATTGCTCACTCTGTTTCTTTCGTCACTAACAGCTGCACACGTGGAGTACGGAATTGACATGTGGCTGTTAAACTCCACGTCATGTATAATTCTAACCGAATATGAAAAAATTGATACTGTAGATTCATCTCTCCCATCCCATTCATTCCTTCAATCTCCCCAGCCATTAACCCTAACCCCAAATCCATCTCTTCAAAAGGACAAAAGAAAAAAAAAGAGTAATGGTTACCGCTCGGCGAAGTTGCAATGGCACTAATGTCTTTCTCGTTGGCTGTATTTTTCTTCTCGAATCCTCTGAATGTCCATTTTCTTGAAAGGCTTCTCTGCAACTTATCATCCAAAGGCACACACATAAACAAAAAGAATAGCCCTTTTTTTTTATGCGCATAGATAGTTTGTTTTTGGAAAATTTAAACAAAAGGAAAGCCAAAGTAAAGGGAAAGAATAAAGGCATAATCCCAGAAAAAAGATCAAATTAAGAAAGAGAAAACTTACTTTAATTCTTGAATTTGCATTAATATCTTTCTCTAAGCGTTCAATATCTAACACAAAGGAATCAGATTTAATAGTTGTGTATTGCAATCCATTTACATGATCAGAATGTTCACCAGCTTCATAAGCCCTACATGATGTCTGCAAATTTGAATTTGGGATTTAGATTTGAAGAGATGGATTTGCGGTTAGAGATTAGGGTGGTCTGCAGATTTGAAATTGTGATTTAGATTTGAAGAGATGGATTTGGGGTTAAGGTTAATGGTTGGGGAGATTGAAGGAATGAATGGGATGGGAGAGATGAATCTACAGTATCTTTTTTTTCATATTCGGTGAGAATTATACATGACGTGGAGTTTAACAGCCACGTGTCAATTCCGTACTCCAAGTGTGCAGCTGTTAGTGACGGAAGGAACAGAGTGAGCAATGGAGTGCAACGGTGCAAAGTTCGGTGAGTGATATGGTGCAAGTTAAAGTACAGTGAGCAGAGCGTGATACTACTCAAAGTTCGGTGAGTATTGAAACAATTAACTCAGAAAAAAACACCACCCCTGCTATAAGTATCTGGCAAATTTTTGTGAATTCTGCTTCGGTACGTGAAGCAGAATTCATCAAATATTACCCCCTAATTACTCTGTGTTTCTAGAATATAACTGTCTAGAAAACGCGATTAGCCTTGTGTGGGAGCGCTCACGGAGAGACCAACAATGGCTTTAGAAGCCTACGCATCACAAGCATCCGATGCAATCTATACAGACGTTCTCTCACAATTAAGATTATCTTGCTACAAGGTAGTCTTAATTTAAGTATTCGAATTTATTTATTTTTCTGTACAAATCTGCAAATATGGTTATTAGTTATCAAATTTTTGATTGCAAAACGTCAAATTGACTTGAAAAGTTAATAAAGGCTGTTTCTTTCATGTACAAAAGTTACGTGATGCATTCTATGCATGTATAGAGAAGGAATCAAACCAAAAACCTACAGAAATTGCGTCTGTGGGGCTGCTTTACCCCGAAATGCAAGAAAACCGATATGTGAAGCAATGCAGACCCACTTGGGTGTGTTAGGAGCAAAAGAAGTCCCACATCGGCTAGACATGGGAAATATGATGGGTTTATAAGTGTAGGACAATATCTCCATTGGTATGAGGCCTTTTGGGGTAAAGTCCAAAAGTAAATCCATGAGGGTTTAGGCCTAAAGTGGACAATATCATACCAGTGTGGAGATATGTGGTGTCCATAAACCTAACATTTTGTATCAGAGCCATTGGTGCAATTTTTCAGCCTCAAAATCGAGCAGAAACGGACCAGAAATCATGTGAACAGTGCTGCCAAAAATATGGACAGCTTTCTTCAATCTGACCGAGCACACTTTTGCGATTTCCGGTGAAACCAGACACCATTTCAAGAAACCAACACCACAGAGAGCCTCTGCAGGTGGAGGCAGACCTGACTGGTCGACGCGTGAACTTCGACACCGGCGCGTGAAGCCCACGCGCAGACACTCCAGGCGGTGCGTGCGGGCGCGTGTGAGGTTTTCTGGGGAAACTTCCTTCAGG
>CAIGRR010211410.1:0-10399 GCA_903798365.1 Fraxinus sp. 1973-6204 | reverse complement strand
ACTAATAAAATTGACATCCAAATCCATAATAGTTTTTTACCATAACACAGTTAGAAGCTTATTGATATAGGAGAAACTTGTGTGTACAAACAGAGACACAGATATTATGTCTTTCCAGGACTAGCATGCAAGGCTCCAATCATATGAGGGCTTACGCAGTACAGATTATTCACCAAGAATCTAGACAAAATCATATTACTGATAAAGTTGCTTTGTTTAAGTCGGCATTGGGAATTGTCAATCTCCATTCAAAGCAAATCGAGCAATACATGTTGCTGTTCACCCAACATTGGAGTATATGGGAGAGCACTGAGATCCGTAAGCATCCTGTTCGTGCTCTCATCCATCTCGTTTCCACCTACCTGTAAGTGCAATGAGAATTTTTTTTTTTTGAGCATTTATTTTCCTTTAGAAACTCATTTGTTATCATTATTTTTGCTCTAAGGTGGGATTTATCAAGACTTGGTTTACCTTCTCCCTGAGAAGCCTGTTCTCTTCTGGCAGCAAGTTCTCCTGCCCAAAAAGGCAATCATGTAAGCAGTTCTATATATATTCGGATTGAACCCCTATTTGGGAGAGACACCAATACTTGTTACTTCCATATAATTTAACTTCATACACACTGATGACATTTTTTTATTTTTTATTTTTTGTGCAGTAAAAACATCGAATTGCATGAATATTGTTGCATACAGTTGTATGTTCTGTTGAACAGTTATATGATATTTGTCTAGTCTAGGAGTTCTTTCATTAGAGTATAAATATTAGCCTCATAGAACTCTGAACTATCTTCCTTTCTCTAAATAACCATTGAGCTTAGGGTCCCGAGAGAAACAAGTGATAAATCATCGATGTTATTGAAGGCACAGATCACTTGAGTTGAAACTTGAAATACTCACACCTAACTTGAACAAAAACTGATTATATCATCAACATAGAAGAACAGTCACGAATTGAACTCACTAGACAGAATTGCCATTGATTTGACAAATGGTAAATCAGTTCACGAAGTTGAACAAATTACTAGAATTGGATGTCATGCCTAATAATTATTTCATGTGAAACCTCATCAGTTGCCTAATCTCAGACTTGTACATCCACCTCCGCAACCCTCTAGCAGTAATATCTACTACGTGCTTCTAAGCTAGTTTTTGGTTAATCCAGCTTGGAACCCAGAAATAGTTTTAAATCTTTCCCCGAACTAGTTATTTTACCCAAGGACTATTTTCTCTCCGGTTATAAAAGCTGCCAAAGCTAGGTTCTAATTTCGAAACAGAACATCAATCAGAGTTCATCATTTACAGATGTCATGCTTCCAAATTTGTTATATCAGTGTTCAAAGTTCGCTTTCTAAGATCCTTTTTCCAGGTTACCCCAAAAATGAATCCGTGAAGTTTTTTGATCAATGTCCCCTACTGGCTATCATTTTCTTTTTACAACAAAAGCCTAATTCCACATACGCAACTTATTTACACCTTTCCCTATATGTGGCTTCAAACTGTCTTTGCTTTGGATAAAAGTTCCCTCCTTTCTATTTCCACACACTGTTTTCTTTTTAACGACAAGATGTTCAAAACTTGGCGATTCTATTTTTTCAATACATTGTTCAGCCTTAATTGGACACCATCTAATCTGAGTATACCAACTATCGACCTCAAAAAACGTGGACACGCCAATTCAAGCAGAATTCGGCGCGTTTTGTCCTGACAACCAGTGCGAGGAAGAGAACACGTGAACGGGGGAGACGCTTTACGACGCGATATAGAAATGTTCGAACACCGACGATAGTGATTAGAATGATTACACTAATAAACAATCTCCAGCAAAATGTAACCAACTTAGGATTAAACTAACAAGTATAGAATAAGCAATATGTGTTCTTGAGAGTGTTGGATTTGGTATTCAAATGACTATCCAAAAATTCAAGATCCCGAAAAATCCTTTACTATTTACAAAGATCACCTATTTATAGTGTTCTAGCCGATGTGGTATTCGTTGGATTAAAACCACGTTGCCTCATCTCCTGAAGCCTCACATCACTAAGTCTATCATACAATAAATATATTGATAATGGGTCAGCCGCCATATTCATTAGGCTGACACACCTGATATTCTTTATTACAAACGTGACATTCTTTATTACAAACGTTACATCAATCATTGCTAAAGATTGCCTAGAGATCTTGGAAGAGATAACCTCAGCTCCAGGGACTTCAGATGAACAAAAGGCTTCTGCCGGAGGGAGCTTCGTATTGGTGGTCCTCTATGTGAAGAGCTTCGGCTTTTTCATTGATTTCTTATGTAGCGTTTCGGCTTACGGCTTTGGCCATTTAGACAGTGTTTCGGAACATGAACTTCAACATTTGTTTTGACCTTTTCTTTTGACCACTTGGGTTTTTGTTGACTTTACTTTCCATGTGAACTGTGACGTGACACTTTTACTAAAGCATCGGAGGCGAGGCGTAACACCAACATAATAAAATGTGGCTCTAAAGATAATGTTGACAGAGTTCCCATTATCTACTAACATTCTTTTTAGGACTACGACCCTCATTATTAGGGCATTACAATGTGGATAATGCACGCTAACTGAATCGTCTTGGGAGAAGGTGATGGGTTAAGCCCTTCTCTCGGTGGAGGGTCGGTTGTTTACTATGAAGCTTGCTATGGGGAGGTCCCTTGCTTCTCTTGCGTAGTTTCTTTGGGAGTTTCTAGATTCTACCTTTACGGGCCTCCAAAAATTGTATCAATCTCTCTGATAGGTTCACAGCTAATATCAGCTGGGGTACTCCTCTGCCTTTGTCCGTCCCTGGTCTCTTCCCATCGTTGTCCCTTTTTCAGGGAATGTTTCCTCTATTAGGACGNTGGGTTAAGCCCTTTTCTCGGTGGAGGGTCGGTTGTTTACTATGAAGCTCGCCATGGGGAGGTCCCTTGCTTACCTTGCGTAGTTTCTTTGGGAGTTTCTAGATTATACCCTAACTTACGGGCCTCCAAAAATTGTATCAATCTCTCTGATGGGTTCACAGCTAATATCAGCTGGGGTACTCCTCTGCCTTTGACCGTCCCTGGTCTCTTCCCATCGTTGTCCCTTTTTCAGGGAATGTTTCCTCTATTAGGACGCCTCGACTCATCCTTCTTGGGCTGTCAGTTCGCCCTAGGAGGAGCGTCTTTTTGGAGGCTCCTATTTCTCAATTGATTATTGTTTTGATGGTGCATTGCAATATCTCTGCACCTAGCAGTGCTATGGCTATAGGATTGATGGTATGTGCAATAGAGGATCGCTTCGTCCCTATTTCTAGGTTCAACGCCTCGTTCCTTTCCTCTCCCTGTTTGGTGAAAATGTTAGTGGTCTGCCTTGGTACATTTTAGTACCAAGATTCACTTCCCTGTAAGCCAAATTAGGCACTGCATTTAAAGTTGCTTTAGCCAACACTTGTCCTGGAGTGAGAGAGATCGCCCGTCCGATCTGGTGATCCATCAAATGTGAGGTTGAGCCTCTTTCTCTTTACTTTTGAAGAGGTGGGAGTCATTGGTTTGTCCTATTTCTGTAATCTCTCAATTCTTCATTGATGATCTCACGCCTTATCATTTCCCATAAGGCATAATAACTAGTAGGGTCTTTGTTTTGTACATCTCTCTAGAGGAGAGAGTTCATATCCAGTCATTCCCTTAAAGCTGTCAAAGCTTTCCTATCTATCACTTGCACACTGTAGGTTATCTCATCGGTAAAATGGGATAAGAGGCTTTTCAATGACTCGCCTTGTTGCTGTCTCATGTCCTGTAAGAGCTGTATTGGCCCTTTACCCTTTTTACTGGTTGCAAAGCGCTTTAAGAAAGTCTTCTTGAAGTCTGGCCAACTTCGGATGCTCCCCTCCGGAAGCCTGGTGTACCATACTTCAGCTGTTCCACCCAAGGTTAAGTGGAATGCTCTACACTTCATGGCGGGTGACTCCTCTTAGATTCATGTGTCTTGAAGCTATTGAGATACTTCGCAAGATCGCCCCTTCCATCATATTTGGGAATCTTAGGAAGCGTGAAGTGGTTTAGTATAGAGGCATTCATAATCCCTTGTGAAAATGGTTAGTTGTCATAATCGTCGTCAAGATCGCGGGACCTTTGTGGACCATTTGAGTCTTCATCTTCCCCAACTTGAGTTTCTAGAGGTGGTTGGGAAAGTTCTGCTTGGTTCTTAGCCTGTTCCTCTCTTTTCTCTTGCCTATTTCTTGAGGGAGAATTTCGAGGCCTTTCGTCATATATCTCGGTTCATGCCTTTCAAACTAGGGAAGTTCTTGTTGCCTATTTCTAAGTGCAGGGGGAGGTTGAGCTTGCCTATTCCTAGGCAGCCTTGGGCTTAGCCGTCAAAGACGCTTCTTGACCTCTGGGGCATGTCCTCCGGGCCGTAGTTTGGAGAAAAGTTGTACGGGACCTCAGTAGCGTGGTTAGTGGCATAATTGGTGGATGTATCAACCCCAACTTCTCTTTCCCGATGAGCTTCATTCCTTGTGTAGTATGGATAATCAACAATTTGGCTTTGGACCTCAGCCTCCTCTTCGCTGTGGTAGTAACCTCCTTGCGAGGGGTCGTGGAATGCGTTTCCTTGGGCTTCATATGGAGGGACTGGGTATCTTCTTAGGCCATGCATGCTTCTTAGCAGTTCATGCATAGTTATGTTCTGCTAGGTTATATCCATCATATTTGCGACCATTGTGGCCACCTCCCTTGTTAGCCTGGTAGCTATTCTAGACCCACCTCGTCTATGATGCGGGTGAGGTCTATGGTGAGTAGTCGGGACAGCATGCGAGAGTTCTCCTTCTTCAGGGTTTTCCTTAGCCCTTCGAGGTGTAGATCCTTCATTGTTTGAACTCATGGTGATAAAAATTTTCTGTGCAAATGATATTCCAAGACTAGCTTCCAATCGAACGGTTTATATTCGGACTTTTTCAACGGTTCTTTCTTCAAGAACTTTTTTTCAAAGGTTTGAAAATCACTTCACTGTGAGAGTTAACTGGCTTTTTCCCATCGGCTTTTTGTGGTTAAAATGTGTGGTTTCATATACACGGCGTTAATTTGTTGACCCCAAAAAACGTTACACAAATTTTTCCCACCGCCTTCTCATGGTTAAAATGTTTGGTTTCCCATACACGGCGTTAATTTGTTAATCCCAAAAAACGAAACACAAAGGTGGACAATAGATGTCGGGCCCACCCATGCCAATTCAAGTAAATCTCGGCACGTTTTGACCGGACAACCGGTGAGAGGAGAACACGTGAATGGGGAAGATACTTTACGATTCGAGACATAAATGTTGGGGCACCGGCGATAGTGATTAGAATGATTGCACTAATAAACAATCTCTAGCAAAATGTAACTAATTTAGGATTAAACTAACAAGTATAGAACAAGGAGAGTATTGGATTTGGTATTTAAATGACTATTCAAAAATTCAAGATCCCCAAAAATCATTTACCATTTACAAAGACTACCTATTTATAGTATTTTGGCCGACGTGGTGTTTGTTGGATTAGAACCACATGACCTCATCTCCTAGACTGAAGCCTTGTATCACTAAGTCTATCATACAATAAATATATTGACAACGGGTCAGCCGCCCTATACATTAGGATGACACACCAGATATTCTTTATTACAAACGTTACATCAATCATTCCTAAAGATTGTCTACAGAACTTGTAAGAGACAGTTTCAGCTCCAGGGACTTCGGATAAACTAAGGGATCCTGTCAAAGAGAGCTTCGTATTGGTGGTCCTCTATGTGAAGAGCTTCGACTTTTTCATTAATTTCTTATGCAGCGCTTCAGTTTACAATTTCGGCCATTCAGACAGTGTTTCGGCATATGAACTTTAGCTTTTGTTTTGACTTCTTTGCTTCGACCATTGAGTCTTTGTTGACTTTCCTTTCCATGTGGACCGCGACGTGACACTTTGACTAGAGCCTCGGTGGCAAGGCATAACACCATCCTAACGTCTGCTACCATCTAATTTGAGTTCACCGATCTAACCTCCACCACAACAATTCTAGGAGAAAAATAGAATCTCTTTGGATCATTAGCTTTTTTATATAAATAGCTTTCAAAAAATATATTAGTATTTTACTCAATTCAATTCAACTCAACTCGAATTTTAATGAAATCCTATCCCATACTTTATCTCTGAGTGAGTATTGATTTTCAATTAATAAAACTTGTCCACTTGAAACATTTATCCTTTGCCCAAACTCTCTAGTTTGCGTCTGTTATACTGTTAAGGCAATGAAGGTTGCTATGGTTTCCCTCATGAACCTTAATATCTCCTTCCACGGCATCCAATTGGAATATCCAATAAAATCAAATCATTGACAACCAAGCCAGTCCATATAATTTTACTCTACCTCCCCTCTTCTGTAGAATATATTCTGAATTTGAGCTTTTCCAGCCATGAAAAAGAAAAATGAAAGAAGATAAAGAGGAAACCATTCCTCCATCTATGCTTGAGCTCTCATATTTAGGAGTCTAAGAATGCTGAAAGGAATAGTGGAAGGGAATCAACCTTTGTAGATCTCGTTCGTATTAGTGTAGCCTCGAGTTGCTTCTCCAAACGTTCAAGGTCAGTCACACTGAACTTGTCAACATATTGCTCCTCAAGGCCCCTGATAAAAAAAGAGAAAAATAAATAAATCAGGCACGATGCTACTGTGAAGGGAAGTAAAGGGACAAAATATTACCTTTCTACTAGTTGCAGAAGCTCTCGGCATGTTAGGAAACCTGCATAGTTAGAGCAATTTTCCTGCCATGAAAATATTGAAAAGATCTGAGAAAGTATAAACAACAAATAGAACCTAATTGATTCAAACTATAAACAGTGTGCAGCAATATTACTTCAAAGTGTGTGTGTGTGTAAAATCACCCTACATGAACAGTTTTTTACTTTCTAATAGGTAATTAGCACATAAAGTCTCCACCTTTTACTATTATTGTGAAAAACGTCTTTATCTTTCATTTTTTTTGGTATTTTCACCCTTATTTTCACCTTTCATTTCATGTGTTTTCTCAATTAAAAATTGTAAAATGACGAATATAACATTCTCTTTAAATAAAACGATAAAAAAATGCAACCATATCCCCATTTTTTTAAAAAAAAATACAAATGAGTCTCAAATAAATTATTAAAATGGTAAATTATTTAGATATTGAAGGGTGTTACGCTTGTACAGTAAGCTTAAATAATCGACAACAAATTGCGTATGATACTATCATGGAAAGAGTAAATTTCAATTCAAGTGCAATTTATTTCATTGATGGTCCAGGAGGAACATGTAAAAATTTTCTATATAAAACACTTTTAACTGGTGTGAGGTTACAAAATTTAATTGATTTGGCTACTGCATCATCTGGAGTATCTGCATCTCTTCGAAGTTAATACTCTAGGATGAAGCACCTATGGTAAACCGTTGTGCCATTGAAACTGTTGATAAAATGTTTAAATATATTACTGATTGTAATTTGTCTTTTAAATGACGAATATAACATTCTCTTTAAATAAAAAAAAAAAAAAAAACTAATTGCAACCATTGTCCTAAATTTTTTTATAAAAGGGTAATTAACACAATGTCCCCACCTTTGACTATTATTACGAAAAATGTTTATACCTTAAATCTTGTTTTGACATTTTCATTCTAAATTATACTTTTGATTGCACAAACTATTACTTCTATTCATTTTTGTTCAATTTCTCAGTAAAGAGCTGTGAAATAATGAATATACCCTTAAACAATTAATTGCAATCATTGTCCCAATTTTTTTAAAGTGCAAACGAGTTCCAAATAAATTATTATAAAAATAATCCTAAATAAATTATTAAAAATTAGAAAAAAGTTTATTTTTTAAATTTAAATAGGAGGGTATGTTTATTCATTTCACACCTCTTTATTGAGAAATTGGATAAAAATTGATAGAAATAATGATTTGCACAATCAAAGATGTGATTAAGTGTCAAAATGTCAAAACAAAAATGAAAAGTAGGGACATTTTTCGTTATAATAGTGAAAGGCGGGAACATTAATTTATTTGGGATTCATTTGCGTGTTTTTAAAAAAAAATTGGGACTGGTTCAAGTAGTTTTTTCTTTTTCTTTTTGTTTTACTTAAAAGAGAAGGATTTATTCGTCATTTCACAATTTTTAATTGAGAAAATGTATGAAAATGACTTTTGAGCAATGAAAAGTAAAAATAAGGGTGAAAATATCAAAAAATGAAAGATAACGACGTTTTCCACAATAATAATGAAAGGTCAGGACGATATGTGTTAAATACCCCTTTCCAACACCTCTATGTTAAGTTGAAGGTGAACAGTGAGGTAGGAATAAAGGTCATACAGTTGCTTCCTTCTAAAATACATGGCCACATCTAGGACAGTCTTTTCCATTACCATCTTTCAAATAATTCCATCACAAAGTTATAGTTCGAACCAATAGATCCAGATTGTCAAAGCAGTCGTGGAGATGCCCCTTAACAGAAAATAGTAACAAACCTTGTCATATTTATTTAATATACAAATAGGTTGACATGTAACTCATAGTGATCCTAACCAAGGTATTAAATAAGTTATAACAAACAATTATTGAGAAGGTAAATTAACCTTTGTCTCACAAACTTTTGCTGATGCACTTAGTTCTGCATCAACACGGCTGTGGAAAGGTTGCAGGATCTCAGATAACCTGATAATTAAGATTTAGCTGAATACAGTACTCAAAACAAGAACACATTTACGTATTAGCTACAATAATCACAATACAATGACAGGAACTGGAAGTTCTCGAGGTATGCGAAGTAACAATAAAATATTGGACTGGAAATAAGTGTAGATCTCTTAACGAAAGTTTGCAGAAAGATTCAAGATTATTTACCTATAAATAAATGTCTACAAAACAAGCAATTTTTCAAAAAATTTCAGACAAACTATAATATATGTGAAGATATACTGAGCTTTGGGCGTAACTTCTTATTGTTTGTATGGGCTTCAGGCGTCTATAATTCTATATGATAACATGTGTTAAATTCCGGTAATAAATCCCAAAAGTTTAGGGATTAGTTTCTCCTTTTACCTTTAGATTACGTTTTTCCTTATTTAGTTTCTTATTTCTGAATAGAGAATAGAGAGATTAGGAAGGTTGTTGCTAGATTAGGAAGACCTTGGTGTGATCACTGTCACAAATCGGTGCCATAACACGGATATATGCTGGAAGATACATAGGAAGCCAACAAACTGAATCAAGAACGCTGCCCAAAGGCAAGGTTTCATGACCATCAATGAGGAGAAGATACCATTTGAGATTATATTTTTTTACAAAGAGCAGATTGAGCTTATTCCAAAGATGTCCAGTCATTAAATAACATCCTCTCCTATTTCTGTCGAGAGCATCACCGGAACCAATTCCGTTGCTTAAAAAAGAAGGAACACAACTATTGGATTGTAGACTACAGCTAGTCATGGTTATTGACCAATTCTAAAATATTCACTACATACAACCCAAGTTTTGGAAATCTAATGGTTCGAATTGCTGATAAATCATAATTTAAAGTAGCACGGATAGAATCGATTCCTTTGCTGTGCGTGGACCTCCATTTCAGCCTTTAGACAAACGGTGAAAAAAGCAAGGACGACCTTGGGTTGTAGACTGGACTCTGGTTCTTCATATGGAATAGCAGTATCTTAGTTCTACTCAACAAAATATCGGGTAAAAATGCATGTTTATATAAATCACAATGATGTTATTTCAATTTGACAGCCAATGGATAGCGTCAAATAATCGGGACATGTTGAAAAAATAATCTTTTTTTCCACAATAGATCAAATTGTATTCGTGTTGGCAGTCTAAAAGATCAAAAGCACGTTCTTATGGTAAGCTAGATACAGTAATGAAGCAAAATCGTTGCTATCTTAACGTGTAATTGACATGGATAAAATAACTAACGAAAAAAGTGCATGTGCAATCAACCTACATGATGGTTTCATCAAAGAAAAGATCACCATAAATCTTTATTAAAACGAAATTCCTAGTTAAGAGCTCAATTAGTTGTTGTGATTGAGTTTAGACTATTCTAAGAAGTCTTTGATTTGATTAAAACTTCTCAATTTTTGGTTGCTTGCCTAATATTGCTTTACAGCAAACCTTCATTCTAAGCTCACATTTTTCTATTTTTTTATTTTTATTTTTTAATCTAAGTTGAAGGTGGAAAGGCTTGCTACACGAGGTGCATATCTTGTGTTACATATAAATAGCATGCTACTAAGTAACTTAAATATCCCGACAAATCCTCTATTCGGGACCCTACTTTAATTGGGATGTGAATAATTTAAATTATTCCCTTACATAAGTATCTATCAGAGGATATATACATATTT
>CAIGRR010211378.1:0-17418 GCA_903798365.1 Fraxinus sp. 1973-6204 | reverse complement strand
TTATAAATTGAGGCAGATGATAAAGTTTTAATTACTTTTCCTACAAATAATCATTGGTGCAGATTCTGCAGAACAAGCATTATTACATGCTTATGTTATGTACCAATAAATCAAGATTCTCACTCATCATCGTACATAAAATTCCAAGCAGCTCACAGGTGCAAGCTCTATGGTCTCACTTTTCGTGCCGTTGTTGCCAAGCAAATAGATACATTTTGGGACAGTTCCTTAGCCAAATTAGCTAGAGGAAAAGAATCACCAAAGTTTGCCAGTTCATGGCACACACTGTATCTAACGCAGCGCTTAATATCGTTTGCAATGTGCCATTGTCACTAGAGCAACCTGTCCCTCTTGAAGCATATTAATCACTCTGAAAAGACGCCTTGCATGTTCCTCGAAGGGATTTTTGGGTGTAGTTGACAGATTAGCTATTGCTGGTGCAAATAAGCTGTATTTAATTTAAGTTCTTTAGTGAGGGATAGTGTTGCACTATTGACGTTTCCAATGGCGACTTGCGAATGAACTTCCAATTTTTAATTTAAGAATTTGACGCTTCCATCAATCAAGTTATCTATGGTATCCTTCAAAGTATAGACTACATGACTTGTGGGCACCTTTCCAATTAAATAAAAAACCCAATTCCAGACTTGAAGAATCAAGAAAAATCAACAAAACAATTTTTTTTTTCTATTTTTCTTATGCAAGAAATAAAAAGCCCGATTCAGCCCTCTTAAGTCTGTATATAGATAAGGGAGTTGCAATCCAAGTCCAAGTCTCATTATGCCATGGTTTAATTGCACATGTAATTGCTTAATCGTAATTACAATTATATTTAAGTTCAAAACTTTCAAAGTAATTATAATTCAATACAAAACTTTATAGAGCTACCATTGGGACATGTTCGAACATATATTTTCCGAACTCCAATAGTTAGATAAACCTAGTTTATTCTAAACCACCCAATTTAATTATTAATCTTTACTTTCATCAAAGACAAAAGGCTATACTCTCAAACTATATAAAATAACAGACGTTAAAATATCTACAATATTTTCTATGACTTACTCTGTATATATTTCATCCCCATTCGAGTTTCGATAATTAGGTACGAGCATAAATGACACGCACCTGCTTGATCTCGAATTGGATGCTTGAATCACGCACAAACAAATCTTCATTACTTGAGACAAAGGCGTCGAGGTGTGTCTTCATCGCCCCTCTGATGTTTAAGTCAGAGAGAGAATTTATACACAAATCTGTATACTGAAATATGCAAAACGTACCTGAAGAATGAGGCTGGGTCATGTATTTATAGATGTTGGAGATAGATTTCTAAAAGGATTCAACTTCATGTAGTCATTATCCTTGTTATACAAGGTCTTTGTGTTAAGAGGGCACAGTTTGAGTTATAGTCAAATTTGTAATACGTTGGGAGTTTGTATTCAAATAGGAAAAGTGGGAAGTTGTAGTCAGAATCGGATTAGCATTCCTAGGAAGCGTGAGATAAGGCCAAGGAGACTAGGCCAAAGTGCTACAAGCCCGACCTCCTCGATTAACCCCGACCTCAACATAAACCCCGAGCTTGGAGCTAGCATATTTAGGGTAGGTTGAGTTTGGGCAATGAGCTTGAGCTTGAGCTTGGGCATAATGCATTACTATACATCATAGGACTCTGTGCATCTAGGTCGCAGCTAAAAGTTATGTACTTAAGCTGCGAGGTGAGATGCAACGAGGTGCAACAACCCCAGATCGAACTTATTAGGCTGTTTGTGCATAACGGCTGGGTGTTTGACATGTGTTGGACGCGTGTAGGGTAGAAAATGAACGACCTTGGTTGGTTGACACATGACATGATCCAAGGGTTAGGATTACACATCCTTTGACCTTCATCCTACCCCTATAAATACCCCCCTTTTCACCACTCATTTTTCACTCTCAACTCTCAGTAAAGCAGTTCAAGTTCAGGACTAAGAGGGTTTTTGTGAGCGACCACTTTAAGAGGTAAGTGTTCGAGCTTTTAAGTTATTTATTTAAGTAGTATAATATCGAGTAGTAGCAATGAGGGGTCGAGTGGTAGCAGTAGTCAGTCTTTTAAGAGTTTGGCCACTAGGAGCCCTGAGGTCGAAGGTACATCCATTATCCCTATGGTCGTACTGACCAAGTACAAAGAACATATGGTTATAAAAGTCGCCAGGGAGTTCGGGGTTATGCCCCTATGTGACGTTAGGACCCTCGAGCCCCATGAAACTGTATTAGATGCTCGAGAGGGAGAGATGACTTTCTTTAGGGATGCCCTCAAGGTCGGGCTTAGGTGGCCTCCACCCGAGCTCTCTCCGGGGTTGGAAAGTGCATTTCTTTTTTTATTAAACCTCAAGACCTCGACCACCTATTTAGTTTGAGGTGGGAGATCCCTAATAAGGATAGGTTTAACGAGGGTCAGACATACTTCGAGGTTTTGGAGAGGGATAGGTTGAGGCTAGTGAATCATGACCCCCTTGCAGCCAGAAATAATTTAACTAAGGATGATACCCTCGACCTCGCCAACGTGAGGAGAATCGAGGGTATGAGCATTAACTCCTCTTGTTTCTGTTATCTTCCTCGAACTAAGATGAGCTAATGTTTTGTTAATTTTTGTAGATTTGGAAATGTCTTTCGATCCATCCAAGCTCTTCACCAACGTGCAACACAAGGCAAATGGCCCCAAAGCCCAAAGTGTCTACCCCGTCAAAGGGGAAGAAATAAGCTCGAGAGGGAGCCCCGAGCAAGATCCCTAGCAAGATTGAGCAATCATCAAAGAGCCCAGCCCCTCCGCCACAGCCACCTCCCTGAACTTCAGTTCGTACTTCCACTACCCATACCATATCGGAGATAGTGGACCTAGAGGATGACGCACCTCTACCTAACTCGATGTTTGACGAACATGCTCGATGTTCACTAATCCTGAGTTAAATGAACAAGTACTTGTATGAGGTCGAGCCCGGTGAGGGGGTTAGGGCACTTGAGCTCATGACTCTGAAGGTATGGACTCGACCTAGAACTAGTTTTTTGTATTCTTTAGTGTTCTCTATGATATTAATTGTTCATTACCTTTCAGACCTTGAGCATGGCTCCAGGTTTGGCTATGAAAAGCCTGGGCACATTGAGCAAAGTAGTTGAGCTCGAGGTACAAAATGAGGAAAAAGATAAACGAATTCGAGAACTGAGGTCGAGCATGATCTGGTGCGAATCGAGATAAGAAAAGCTCGAGACCAAATAGGGGTGGCCAAAGACGAGGCCGATGAGGTAGAACTCGAGCTTATTCATGCTAAGAAGGAGTTCGAGGAGAGCTAGGGAAAGCTCTCTTAAGCAGTGGGATAGTTTAAAGAATCTGAGGAGTTCGAGATGCTACTTGGGCAATATGGTTCGGGATCCTACCATTACGGCCTAAAACTGGCCCGATCTTTCCCGAGGACCAAGCTGCCTAATGACTTGAAGCTTTTCATTGAGGATTTGAAGTCGGTTAACTACCTTGCCAATGAGCTCGAGCTTTCCATGTTGGAGGCTGAGGAGGAAGAAGCTGCTGAGGTTGGGACTCCTAATCACAATGACCCTTTTGATGCTACGTACCTAGACTAGGCCATACTCAAACTTTGTTCATATTTTGTTTTTTTTTTTTTTTGGAAATTGTAACAAGTACATTGCCCAATTTTGGTTTGATTTTAATGTAAGTTCGATGTTTTGTCTTGCATTTGTTGTAAATTATTTTCGTTCTTTCAAAACATGGCAAGCTCGAGGTCGATCCCCTACATGGACAATTAAAGCTCGAGCCTTCAAAATATACATGTTGAGCTCGAGCGTCTTACTTGACCAATTTTTTGGCCAACAAGATTGAGTTCTTTGTTTAATGTGTAGCTCGAGTATTTTACTTGACTAGTTTTTAGGCCAACAAGATCGAGTTCTTTTCCTATGCAAGCCCATGCTAAAAACCGACAAAATAATTTAAACCTAACATAATGCAAATTGAAAAAAGAAAAGAAAAATACTAAGTAACCTAGATACCTGGGGGCGTGACCCACTACTTGTAGTAAATCTTGAGGTTGTTGGCATTCCAGGGCCTTGGGAGAGGTCTTCCCGAGGTGTCTTATACGCTATATGCTCCACCTTTTAGCTTTCGTATGACTTCAAAAGGCCCTTCCCATACCGGTCCTAGTTTCCCTGGAGGATGCTCAGCAGCTTCTGCCCTCCTAAGGACTAATTCACTAACTATGAATCTCCTTGTCATGAACTTGGTGTTGAAGTGCCTTGCCGTTTTGATTTGATAACTTACATCCCTCAAAGAGGCTTGTTATCGTATTTCTTCCAGTAAGTTAAGGTGTTTGGTCGTTTGTCCCTCAAGGTGGGGCTCCACCATCCTTTGTGCTGGAAGGCCACCACAATTGGTATTGTGGGCTCTACGTCAAAAGCTAGCAAGAAATGAGTCTCACCAGTTGCTATCTTATGAGAAGTTCTGTACGTCCAAAATATGGTGGATAGTTTCTCGGGCAAACTATCCATGGCATCCTCGATCCTCGTTCGAAGGTCTTGCAATATGATTGGTTAGTTACTTCGACAAGACCGTTACTCTGATGGTGTGAGAGTGAAGTCAGGCGATGGTCAATCCCAAAGTTGGCATAAAAGTCTCTAAATTGCGAATTATCATATTGCCTTCCATTGTCCGTTATCAACACCTTTGGTATCCCGAACACATGATGGACTTCCATACGAATGATCTGAGCTTGGGTTCTTAGATTACTGCCAAGGGTTTAGCTTCTACCCACTTGGTAAAGTTTTCTATTTCTATTGCAACAATCTTCAGTTGACCTCTTACCAAAGGAAAAGGTCCTAGAATGTCAATTCCCCATGCTTGAAAGGAGTCGAGAAGTAGATGAGAGTCGGCTCTTCCATTGGGGTATGTATGATATTGCCGAATCTCTTGTACTTTTCACACATCCTTACATAATCCGTTGCTTCTTTCTTCATGCTAGGCTAATAATATCTATACTATATAAGTTTATAGGCGAGAGCTCGAGCACCTTGGTGCTTCCCACACACACCTTCGTGAACCTCAGCCAAGGCTTGGAGGGATTCAGAAGGTCTAAGACATCTGAGGTAGGGAAGAGTAACGCTTCTTCAAAACAAGGCTCCTCTAATGATGCAATACCTTGCCGCTCGAGACATAATGCTCTTTGTAGCCCGGAGGTTTACTTATGAACTCAATTATCTGATCCATCCAAGAGGGCTCATGGTCAATGTCCATTACGTTTAGCTTCTGTTTTATGCTTGGTTCTGTCACCATCTTGATGTGTACCGTTTTGTCAAGCCTGTCTATTCCCATGAACACGAGCCATAATCTTAAGGATTTCACAACTCCTGAATCATCTTCTGAGATCACGCACCTTCATACAAATCCATTTTTTCATCTTTTCTTTCAAAAGTACCATCTATCTGTCAGACCACCAGCTGCGAGTTACTGAAAACTTTGATGTGTTCAAGCTCAAGGTTCCATGCTAGTTCTAGAGCTATGACAACAACCTTGTACTCTGCCTCATTATTTGTGGCTTCAAACTCGAATCTAAGTGCGTATTGGATTTCTATAGTTTTATACGGGTTAGTTATGATGACCCCAGCTTTCGAGCTCAAACTGTTTGATGCTCCATCTATGAAGACTTCCCAAATGTCCAAAGTCTTGCTTGGACCCTTCTCTTGTAGCCCCCGAGGCCTAGGGGTAAGCTCGACAACGAAGTCAGCTAAGGCTTGTGCCTTAATTGCAGGCCACGACTTGAACTCTATATCAAACTCGCCAAGTTCAATCGCCCATTTTAGTAGTCTTCCTAAGACATCTGGTTTCTGATGTGTCTGAGGGGTTGATCCGTGAGTACAAAAATAGAATTAGATTGAAAGTATTGACACAACTTTCTTGTAGTTACAACCAAGGCAAGAGCAAGCTGTTCAGATAATGAATATCGAGTTTCTACATCGAGAATCACTTTACTTACATAATAGATTGGTCGTTGGACCTTTCTACTCTACTTCACTAGTACCTTACTTTCTACATTTTCAGAGTCAACCAGGAATAATAACAAGGTATCACCAGGCTCTGGTTTGGTAAGAACTGGAGGAGTTGCCAATGTTCTTTTGAGCTCTTGAAAAGCTACTTCACATTCCTCATTCTAGTTAAAGCTTCGATTGCCCTTGAGAACCTTAAAGAAGAAAAAACACATGTCTGCTACTTGCGACATGAATCTTTTTAAAGCTGTCACCCGACATGTCAATTTCTTGATGTTCCTCTTGTTCTTTGGGGATTCCATAGAGATTAAGGCTTGAATCTTGTCGAGGTTGGCCTCTATCCCTCTGTGTGTGGTCATAAAGCCTAGAAAATTTCCTGAGCCCACTCCGAAGGTTCATTTTGCTAGTTGAATCTGATCTTGTATTTCTGTAGTATAGCCAAGACCTCTTCAAGGTCAGAGATATGATAATCTACTTGCTTGCTCTTAACAACCATGTAGTCCGCGTATGCCTCGATGTTCTTCCCTATCATGTTGGAAAAGACCTTATTGATAAGTCTTTGATATGTTGCTCATGCGTTCTTCAATCCGAACGGCATGACCTTGTAGTAGTATATAGCTGAATCGGCCATAAATGAGGTCTTCTCCTGATCCTCCTCCGCCATAAAAAATTGGTGGTACCCATAGAAATCATCTAGAAAACTGTATAATTTTTTACCTGGGGTGCTATCCGCGAGATTATCAATTCAAGGTAAATGGTAATTGTCCTTAGGATATGCTTTGTTCAGATTTGTGAAGTCGATGCAAACTCGTCACTTCCCATTGGCTTTCTTGACAAGAACAATGATGGCAAGCTAATCGAGATATTGGAGTTCCCGAATGAATTGCGCATTGATGAGCTTAGCAATTTTTTCTTGTATGCCCTCTCGCCGTTCTGGCGCAAACTGCCTTTTCCTTTACTCCACTGGTCTTGTATCTAGGTTTATGTTAAGTCTATGTACTACAACCTTGGGGGTCAATTCTAGGCATATCTTCGACATTCCAAGCGAATACGTCGATGTTGCAGGACAGACAGCTGTTAAGTTCCGTTGTGGTTGTAGCATCAAGATCTCAACCAATGGTAACTTTTCTACCGGGCTCGAGCTCGGCCTCCTCCATCTCCTTCACTGGAACAAGTCTCCCGTAATGCTCAAGGTCAAGCTCGAGCTCCGCAAGTTTCATGACGTTAACATTGATCTCTCGAACGCTGGTAACATAGCATTATCTGGCTACTGGTTGACTTTCTTGAACTACTCCGACCCCATCGCTTGTAGGAAATTTCATTGTAAGGTTAAAAGTTGAGAAAATTGCCTTAATTCTATTAAGTAAGGACCTTCCAAGTATGACATTGTAGGCCATGGGAGCACAAACTACCTAAAAGGTTGTGATCTGTTTTACTTGTTTCACTTCTGATCCCAAGGTTAAAGGTAACCCGACAACTGAAGGAGGGTTTTGACCAGCTTGAGCTGCTCGGCTGAAATACCCATCTGAACCAAAGCCTCATGTGACGGCACATTAGCCGCGCTTCTATTATCCACCATAATTCTCTTTACCTCAAAATTAGCAATGATCACCGATACAACTAAGGTGTCATCATGAGGAAAGAACACACCTTCTAAGTCCTTTAATCTGAAAGTGATGTAGTCTACATCACCAAGATCCATGCTTGAGATTGAAGGATACTGCCTGGCGTATTGCTTACGTCCACTACTGGAGTTTCCTCTCGAGAAATTCATCTTCCCAGCGAATTTCCTTATTCTAGACATAAAAGAAGACGAGGATATTTTATAATCTTGGGGAGACCATTCTTAGCAACATGTCGAACTTTGATTGATGTGGAGAAATGTGAGCTAATCTTGAGGGTAGATGAGGGGCAAGAAGTTTTTAAATTATATAATCCACCTAAACAACCCTCAGCCATCGACGAGTGTCGGTGTATCACTGAAAACGAACTATCCCTTCAACAAAATTTCCAAAAGAGAAAATCGAAATTTGGAGGTTTTCTTGGTAGAGACGAGAACAGAGAATTCAAAATTTGGAGAGCTAAAAGAGGATGCAAAGCTGGAAATTGTAAGGAGTATAATGGTGAAATTTTTCGATTTGAACCACCATGAACTTACTGAAGTAAGGCCGGGCTATAGACTATAAACTAGCATTGGTTGGGAGGTAACCCAACAATTCTTTCCTTTTATTTATTTTACTTTATGCACTAGATTAGAAATTTTTTTCGAGTTCTTATAATTTTTAATAATACAGAGTCATTCATTGTCTTTTCGAGCTTTGTCCTTGCCCTAGTTGTTCCTCTAACGCTTGTCATGGATGACGTAAGCACCGTGAAATTTCCCGCTTGATGAGGGCCTCAATTTCTCGCTTCAGGGCGAAGCAACCTTCGATCGTGTGCCCATGATCTCGATGAAAATCACAATACTTGCTCCTATCACGGGCGTCTGGCGGAGCTCGCAGCCTCGGAGGCCATTTTAGCTCTTTAAGATCTTTAATTTCCATCAAAATGCTGGACCTCGTGGTGTTCAATCGGGTGAAAGATGTCTGAGGGGGTCTTGCCTTGGTTTACCCCGGAGAGGATCTGGACGTATGTTAGACTCATGCGGCCTTTTATGATCGGGCTTACTTGATTCTACAGTTAGTACAACTATTGAAAGAGGACATGAAGAACTGAATAATGCAAGTCCAGAGGTATGCTATTATGTGGCAATTGTTTCACCCGCATAAATTCATTTTTTGTTTTTATAATGTTAGTTGTTCTTTGAACAATTATTGAACAATCAGATTCTCTTTGTATTTTCTATTTGACTAGTTTGTTGTATTCTTCATCATTCTGTTTCTGGTTCTGTAGAAAAATATGTACTTCAAATCTATCGTTCTCGAAAACTTTACACTTTCAATGGACAATAATGAAGACCTCATCTGTTGTTTAAAGGTAAGTATGAACGAGATTAATTTGGCATTTGTATCTTGATTCTTTTCTTTTAGTGTTTACAAAGGAAATAAACATATAAATCCTAAGCCATAATTTAATGGTCATTGAAACAGCGTCATGTCCTTTTCTGTGATTGAACTTGAATCTCTGGTTAAACAGGCAAAAACCAATCAATGCCTTTGAGTTCCATACATCAATACAATTTAATAGGTTTTTGTTATAAATTAAAGGAATAAAAGAGAAATATAGAGAATAAATAAAGAGAAAAGTAGAGAGTCTAAATTCAAGTGTGTTTTGTTGAGAACCAATGCCCCATATTTATAGTGTCCAAAATAAGAATTACAAGTGGAATGATATAGATGTTCTAAACTAGATAAGACTCATCTATGTATCATGATAATACTAAATAATCGTCAATAATTATCTCATTATTTTACATCACTCCTCCTTTGGTGATTATTTGCACAATANTGTCCAAAATAAGAATTACAAGTGGAATGATATAGATGTTCTAAACTAGATAAGACTCATCTATGTATCATGATATTACTAAATAATCGTCAATAATTATCTCATTTTTTTACATCACTCCTCCTTTGGTGATTATTTGCACAATAACTATCTTATTGAAACATTGTTTGGCAAAAACTCGATGGGACAAAAATGCCAACAAATAAAGAAAAAGAGTACAAATAATTTGGAGTAATTAAATGTTGCCTCATTAAAACCTTGTCAAGAAAATCCAATGGGACAAAACTTAATCAAAGGAAAAAGAGTATAGCTACTCCCCTGATTTCAATTCTTGTATCAAGCAATCCATGACTTGGACGTCAATTTCTTCAAATAACACCATCTTCATACGAAATATTTATCAATCTTTGATGACTATAGTAACATGATGATTCGAAAAATAGCTCTCGTTGATCTCGTAAATGTTTTATGTATTATGGACATTTATTACACAAAGAAAATGTCTCGTTAAAACCTTATTAGAAAAAATCATGTGGAAAAAATTCTAATGAAGGAAAAAGAGTACATTATTCTTTTCAGTACGCTACAAAAGAAGTTATCTCATTAAAAATCTTGTCAGGAAAACCTAATGGGACAAAACCTTGGTCGAGGGAAAAAGAGTACAATGCACATCCTTCCCTCATGATAATAGCACTTCAATAACTAATCATTTTGAGCCTAAAACTTACCAAGAAGCCATTATTTCTTCTGAATGGCGTGCTGCCATGAAAGCTGAGATTGAGGCCCTTGAACTTAATGATACTTGGGTATTGACCAATCTACCATCTAATTAAGAGGCCATAGGATGTAAATGGGTATATAAGGTGAATTTTAATGCTAATGGCAGTGTTGAAAGATACAAGGCGCGTCTAGTGGCAAAGGGATACACTTAACAAGGGGAAGTTGACTATCACGAAACGTTTTCCCCTGTGGTAAAGTTAATCACCATTAAAACCTTACTAGCAGTAGCAACAATAAATGGATGGAATTTGCATCAATTTGATGTAAATAATGCATTTTTACATGGTGACTTAGATGAAGATGTTTACATGGAATTGCCTCCTAGTTATCTCAATATCAGTGGGAATAAAGTATGCAAGTTACGCAAGAGTTTGTATGGATTAAAGCAAGCTTCACGCAAATGGTATTTCTAAGCTTTCCAGCTTCATTGTTGAACAAGGATATACCCAATCAAAGGCAGATTATAGTCTGTTTACTAGGCTAACTGGTAGTACTTTCACTGCAATTCTAGTGTACGTGGATGATATAATAGTGGCTGATAATTGTATGGACTCCATCAATCAAAGTCTCCCTCGATGAGAAGTTAAAAATCAAAGATCTAGGAAAAGTGAAATATTTTGTAGGCATTGAAGTAGCAAGGGCTAAGGATAGAATTCGCATATGCCAGAGGAAGTATGCCTTGGACATCCTGGCAGACTCCGACACCATTGGTTTAGCCCCTGCTAGGATCCCTCTTGATCAGAATATGAAACTCAGCAAAGATGAAAGAGAACTATTTCCTGATCCATCACTTTACAAGATTAGTAGAAAGGTTATTATACTTGACCATCACCAGGCCTGACCTTGCATATTTAATTCAAGTCAATTTATGGGAAGTCCTAGAATCCCACATTTACATACTGCTCATAAGGTATTAAGGTACATCAAAAGAGCACCTGGACAAGGACTACTCTATCCTACAAAATCAAGGTTGCAACTAGAGGGTTACTGTGATTCAGATTAGGGAGCATGTATAGACACCAGGAGATCAGTAACTGGTTATTGTGTATTCATTGGGAAAGCCTTAATATCATGGAAATTAAAGAAGCAACATGTGGTATCTAGATCTTCAGCAGAAGTGGAATACAGAGCAATAACAAACTTCTGTTGTAAACTTACTTGGCTTGGATATTTACTTAAGGACTTAAACATTGAACATCTTCAACCATCTATCTTGAATTGTGACAATAAAGCTGCCATTCACATAGCTACAAATCCGGTGTTCCATGAAAGAACAAATCACATTTAACTTGATTGCCATTTGGTTCGAGACAAAATACACGATGGTAATATCATCATTCAACATGTTCTAAGTACATCACAAATTGCTGATATTTTAATTAAGTCTTTAAACTCTCAAAGCTTTTACTCTTGTTTATTCAAGATGGGAGTGATGAATATCTACTCTCCATCTTGCAAGGGCTATTGAAGCTACCAAATATATATCAGCTGGATCAGCTAGAGCGTAATCAGCAGCAAGAAGGCCAATGTGGATGGATGACAAGGCAGCAGCAACAGAAGCATCTAGAAGAGAATTAGTCGGATTGTTTTGTATAGTTGTATTGAATCAATTTTGCATTTAATTTTTCACGTAAGTTAGCTAGGAAGTTAGTGAGAAAATGATTCCATTTTTCTGTATTTATAGAGCCTCCATTGTACATTTATACATAGTAGAATGAATACATTTTCAACTTTCTCTCAATTCTTCAAAATGAGAATTTTGTCATTCCAAAATTGATACCATTAGAACTTGTGACATGAACTTCTTGGTTGGAAGTTACATCAGAGGTGGAAGATGTTTTATTTTCGACGGCCTTGTCATACTCTGTTATGGAGATTCCTTATGTTTCAGAGGTTGCTCTGATACCATGAAGAATGCGTAATTCTTATTCATTTCACTGATCTTAAATAATGTACAATTTATAGTAAAATGGAAGGAATAAATCACTTCCTTAAATCAAGAAAAAAAATTAATTACCTAAAATATTCTGCCAACTAAATGCCTAAGAATGAAATTGATAAAAATAACATCCGTTAATTGGGGAACTAATTTACAACTGCAGGATTTCCTAGAAATTAGGACAAAAGATTAGGAATTCCACAACACTTTTTATAGCCGATAAATAGCTGGTCATACAACTATAGAGCAATAAAATTGTTACAATTTCACAATATGTAACTTCATAATGTTAAACAAAACAGAAAGCATTGCCCCAGCTAGATAAGTTATCAACATATTTACGTAGTAATAATAGGTAGTAGGGAAAAATACGTAGGAAGACAATTAATTCTGGGGGTCTAACTTTTAAGAAATAATTCACGTTAATGAAGTGCAGCCACATTTTCAGGAACTAGATTGTTTTCACCTTAGTATCTGTCAGTTGGATTATTTAAAAAGGAATAATGTTATTCGCAGTTACTTACTACGACAGTGTGGTCCTATGTAACAGACACATGCCAGATGATTATTTGATGCATGAGTCAATAAAACACTACTATATTAATGTATTAAATAACTACATGCCATGTGTATACTTCGTAGGACGACTGATGTAGTAAGCGATTACGAATAGAATTACTCTTTAAATAGTGGCTTCAAATCTCGAATAAAATCTTATAATTTACCTGAGGAGAGTCGAGGTTATTTTCTTGCAAATGAGACTCAAAGCACGACCTGTATAAGCTCCCACCAGTGTTTCTCCCAAGCACTTGACCACCTATTCAGAAGAAAGACATATATAAACATATAATTTTGTTGATATGAAATAACAACTTATACTGCAAGATTTTAAAGTCCAGCTAATCGAATTGTAACAGGCCATTCGTTATCATGATATCATAATGAATAATGCACGCAATACATGAATGGACATGGATTATCTTATCCCAGTTGCTGAAAACATTGATGCGAAACAAAGATGTAACATAAATTACCTCGGCATTTATTTCTGAGTCATCCCCAGAAGACAGATTAGTAGTGTGGATAACAAATGCATAATCAGCATTTATTATTTCTTGAACAAGGATGGCCATGAAAAGGAAGTCATGATTGAGTTTCACTTTCCTTATGCTAAAATATGCTCTCTCGTTCTACTTTGAAACCCAAACCTAGAAAATTAAGAAAATGCATTCAATGTCAACTTGTCAAACCATAAATACTAGGGAAATTTGCATTAGTGAGCCCTAACCTTTTCAATTTGTGCCGACTTACCCTAACTTTCGATTTGTGCCAGCAGAGGTCCCTAGCTGTTTATATATATATATATATATATATATATATATATATCTGAATTCCAAATGGATGGAATCCTACTTTTTCGTTAGTTAACTTAAAAAATAAACTTTGACCAATTTTTAAAAGGGAAAAAGAGTATCAGAAATAGACCATTGTTTTCTAGTTTCTTTGGACTGAGGAATAATACAAAGCATATGAACATACGCATGAGTTCGAGACGTGTTATCTGGAGAGTTTACCGTATGGTATCTTTCCTCCATATTGATGGACTATTCCGACCATTATATTGGCGTATTGACATGCAGCTTGTTATACGTTTTGGTATTTCTTTGACTCTCCCTCTATCTCCTCCCCCTATCATGGTTTGGTGGCACAATTCATCATTTGGATATGTCAAGATCAACACCGATGGTTGTCTCAAGGATGGGTTTGCGAGTAGGGATGACATCATCAGGGACTATACATGAAATTGTATCAGGGCCTTCTCAACTCCATATGGTGAGTATATGATATTAGAGGCTGAACTGAAGGCTATTCGTAATGGGGTACTACTGGCTAGAAATCTTGGTTTGTCAGATATTTGGGTTGAGGTAGACTCGAATGTGGATATTCACTGCATCACCGGAGGTGGTGGACCGTGGCCTATCCAATGGATACTCAGACATATTGCAGATATCATTTCCTTTAACAGAAATACGGTTTCTCACATCTTCAGAGAGGGGAACCAAGTTGCAGATGCACTTGCTATCGAGGGCTAGCATTATTATAGATACCAGGAATATGGACCAACCGACTTACCACGACATATTAGGGCGCTCGTTCAGATTGACAGATATGGTTTGCCCAGCATTAGAGTTTGATTTTTTGTATCTCGCCTTAACTTTTATATTTGCTCACATTTGCACTTCTTGTAAGGGAAGAAGTACTTCATTTTTTATTGCTTTACTCTACTTTTACTGTAAGGAAAGCAGTACTTCCTTTTTACTTCTTTATTTTACTTTTGCTGTAATGGAAGTAGTACTTTTCCATTTATTGCTTTGCTTCACTTCAATTGTAATCACGGTATTCATCCATCACAAGTGAAGACATATTAATAAAATCTCGGAGGTACCGCCCTCATTCCACTAAAAAAAGAAATAGACCATTGTTTTTGCTAGGTATTGAGGGATTGTTTGGGGGTTTCTTGAGATGGGTTTGGATTGCGGTGCTGCGTCATGTGGGGGTAATAGTTGTCGTTGATCGACGGTGAGTAAATTTTATTGATTTGATTTTCAGAGGTTGGGTGGGGTGGGTGGCACGGGGAGTTGGGGAAGATGGTTTCGGTTCTTTTTTTTATATTTATTCTTTATTTTTATTTAATAGTTTAAATTTTTTTATTTGGAAAAATATAAAGTTACCATTTTATCCCTATAGAAATAATTAATAATGTGGTCAAAATCATTGTTTTGGTCAACTAAAGAAAAGTGGATGGATTCCATCCCTTTGGACTCCAGATACATGTTTCTGAAAGGTTAGGGACCTTAGCTAACACAAATCGAAAATTAAGGTAAAGTCCGCAAACATTGAAAAGGTTAGGGACCGATACTGTAATTTTTCCTAAATACTATTTAGTGGTTGTGGACAAAAGTACGTCTCTCAAATATTTAAACCCATTTATTAAGAGCATGTTTGGATAACCTTTAGAAAAATAGGTTTTTGTTAAGTTACACTTACCTTACCTTAAAAATAAGTTTTATTTCAAACTTTGAACAATAAAAAGAATTAATTATTTTAAACTTATAAGTGAAATTTTCAAGCTTAAATAAATATGTTCTATGCTCTTACCTTCTTGATGGTCGTCCATGCTTGTCGTATCTCTCTTGACCTTCATCAACAGGCTAGGTGTCAAGGATCGCAACTTTACTTAAGCCCCTTGACCCTATCGCAGCCGCAGTTTTCCCAATTTCGACCACACATTGTAAATATTAGTTCAAGTTTGAGTTGTAATTTCCTTTCCATTGTAATAGTTTATTTAAATTATAAAATAGCTCGACATTGGAAAACGTTTAATATGATTCTTCGTGTTTTAAATGTCTACTCTTATCACTTACATTTTTGTTCCGAATGCTATTATAAGGGGTAGTAGTCTTTCAAACATCTTTCAAGCTTTCTAGTATTCGCCCCATGCACTAGCCATTGTAATTTCCGGTTTTCATCAATTGTAATTTCTAACTTTCAAGCAATCAATGATCAATTTACTTTCAATGTGTTTCAATATTATGTTGCAAGCTTTCTACAAATTGTAATCAAATTTTCTTTCGTTCCGAAACAATCGAGAGAAGATGGAAGGTAATCTAGAGGAGCATACTACTGCTGCACGGTGTCCCTCTCTAAGCTAAGAAGAAAGGCACCCCGTGAAAGTTAGTATCAGAGCTGCGGCTCTCGACCCTCGATAAGAAAGCTATGGATCCAATTTCCTCAAACACCACAGAAGTGGTAGATGCTCAAAAGAGGAATACGAAACAGCGCGTGGATGCGCTTGAGGTAACAACTACTAGGTTGTGCTATGTCGTGGAGGGCCTCGAGAAAAAGTCGAGGTGGCAGAGATGAAAATTCAGGAATTACACATCCAACTAGATGACGACGAAGGGCTTGCACAATAATGAGTGAAGCTATTGCTATCATGCCTTTTATGTAGGATGAAATGGAAACGTTGAGAGCTCAATTACTAGTTTTTCAATGTGTGGTGGGCAATGGGCAAGCTCTCACATAAGAGCATGTACACAAGCTCAGAATTTTGGAACCTTGTACCTACGGAGGGGTATGCGATGCAAAAGAAGTCGAGAACTTCTTGTTTGATATGGAATAATACTTTCTTGCGGCTTCGATCAAAGATGAAGCAAGAAAGGTTTCGACAGCTACCATGTATCTTAGTAGAGTTGCAAAACTATGGTGACGGACAAAGTATATTCAGGCCAACATGGTCTGAATAGGTTCTTAGGATCTTCTTAAGGAAGCGATCAGATCTCAATTTTTCTCAAAAAATGTGGAATATGAAACACGATGGACACTACGAGAACTGAAACATACAAGCTCCATCAGGGAGTACGTGAAAGTATTTTCAGAACATATGCTGAATATTCGAGATATGTCGAAAAATGATAACCTATTCACCTTTATGGAAGGGTTGAAACCGTGGACACGCACGGAGTTTCAGAGACAGAAGGTTACTGATTTGAGCGCGGCCATAGGAGCCGCCAAATGTCTAAGTGACTATCAATCGAAATCCTGAAAAGATAGACCTTTGAGAAATAGTCAATCTATTAGAGGTGAAAACAGACCCAGCTTGAACTCAAATGGAAGAGAACGTTACTCTCGGAACAAAGGAGAAGCCTATAAAGGAATGGAAACTATAACGGTAGCAACAGTAACAACTAGAATAAAGAAAAAGCAACGGAGGGCAGATCTGATGTCACTCCTAAATTGATGTGCTTTTTATTTGAAGGGCCCCATCGGGTAGTGGAGTGTCCTTAGAAACGGATGGTGAATGCATATTGTCAACTAACAAGTGGCGGAACAAGTTCAAAGCAAGATGTCCACAAGTTAGTTGTTATGGTGAGACTGACTCCAAAGAGGATAAGGATGTAGTTGGTACATTCTCACATCGATGCAATACACTATCGCATTGAGCTACCAAAAGGGACGATGTTCCCTAAAAAGAGCCAAAGATGGAAGAATCGAAAGCTCGCATTTGTAGGGTGAAAGGCCTAATGTATATTGACGTGAAGATCAATGGAAAGCCAATCAAGGCTATGGTGGATACTAGCGCTACCCACAACAACCTCGTAGTACCGAAGTAGAGCGGCTCGGACTCGTTCTGGAGAAAGGCAGTGGAAAAGTCAAGGCAATCAACT
>CAIGRR010211273.1:0-12274 GCA_903798365.1 Fraxinus sp. 1973-6204 | reverse complement strand
TTTCCCCGTTTTGAAAAATCAAAAACAGAAAATGGCCCGAAAACGGCAAAGAGAACAGCACCTTAGACTCTGCAGTGTTTTTGAGATGAAACCCTTCGAATTATAATCCAACTAATATAATCAATTTGAAAAAAAGAATTGGTCAAATAAAATTGAAAAAGAATTATTCATATTCTTTCTTGAGAAACATGTCTTTTGAACAACTTCCCCCTAAAAGAACAAAATTGCTCTCAAACTCTACCGGGGTAATTTGCAACGATTTCATTCTATTGTACACTTTTCGCAATAGTTTACTCAGTTGTAGTATTGAAACGATTGATAATTTGTCTGGTTCTGTTTGATCTCTCGCTTTCCTTAACATCTTGTGGTAACCTGAATATAACTTAATTGTCGTAAATATATAATTACGTTGTAACGTATATTGCGCGACTATAGCTAGAAAACCTAGAAGAGGACCACATTTTTGTTGAATTTCAATGTTTCAACTAAAGTACTTAGAACACGTGAAAAAAATTAAAGTCCCATTTTCTTTTCCAGCTTGATAACATGACTTGAAAATATATCCATGACTGATGTGAAATCTCCATCAATAGGCAATAACTTCTCCTTTTTAGCTTCCTTTAAGACTTTCCAATTGAAAAAAGTTGAAGAATAATTCACTTTAAGGCAATGTAGTTGAGAAACTTCATCACAATGTACTACTCCCTTGTGATTATTTGATAGTGACTATTTATGTAAATTATTTGATTTATTTTTTTAATATTCTTGTTTCGCTCGATCTATAGTTCTCCTTAGAGTGTAACTCGTACAAGATTTATCAAGCGAAGTAACTAGTAGTCTCGACCTCTGAAGGAATTGAGTAACTTGTTCTAGATTTTAGATCATTTAATGCATTCGATCTGATTGATAAAAACAATAGTCATTTTCCTTTCTCTAGGCAACTTCTTCTTCAATAAGTAAAGTGACATTGCTTGTATATGTAGCAAGAATTAGGTGCCAAGTAAATGTTTGCAAGTGTAGAGTCAGTGCTTGTGTCAAAGTGATTGTTTGAAAATTACACGTTAATATGGTATTAAATGATAGGTGGATTGAAATAAATCATTTAATTCGACTTTTTCATTTAATCTATCATTCAGTCCCATCTAGACTGGGATTGTAACTCCAGTAGGGCTATATATAATTACTCTTTCTACCTTACATTCTTTAAAGAAAAATAAAATAAGAACCTTCATATCTTTTATCAACCTTTTAACACTAATTCTCTACAAAAAATCAATTTTCAAAAAACAAAAGTTAGTTAACATTTCTAGCACTCATTTTCAACTGTGCATTCTTTAAAAAAAAAAAATCTTTATATTTATTCGTATCTTTTATCTACCTTTTAACACACATTCTCCCAAAAAATCAATTTTCAAAAAATAAAATTTCCAAAAATCATTATCACAACTACTTAATAAGTTAGTTAACATTTCTCTATCGCTATTTTATACGTTCTACATTTCTACACTTCATCTTATTCTATTTATGAGTCGATCAATATTAATAAAGACGAAGTCAAGTTAAATCATATATTACGAAAATTAAGTTAAATTGTGTCCACTGAAAAGTCCAATCTTCTTATCACTACGTTCATCCAATATATCGGATTAATCTTGAAATTTATATATAACTAAAAATGGAAAGAGGCAAACAAGCACTTACATTGAATCCAAGAATATCTTGGTACTTATAAGTTTTAGCATTAATATATCTAAGAATATATGCTTCCCAACTTTTATTGCCATTGCTCCAAATTCAATGTATTTTTTTTAGTACTATGAAGTTCATGACCCACCCAACCAATTTATGATAACATAGAGCTATCAAAATCAAATGCAAAAGGTGGACCATCAATTAATTTCCACCTTCTAGTCGGTGCACCCATATGAATTTCGGTC
This sequence comes from Fraxinus sp. 1973-6204, assembly GCA_903798365.1. Taxonomy (NCBI): domain Eukaryota; kingdom Viridiplantae; phylum Streptophyta; class Magnoliopsida; order Lamiales; family Oleaceae; genus Fraxinus; species Fraxinus sp. 1973-6204. The sequence goes on along the minus strand of CAIGRR010211273.1, from coordinate 10,337 downwards.
CCCTTTAAACCACATTCTTTAAAATATACTTTTAATCACATATTATCTCAGTAAAATAATTTTGCACGTAAATATAAAATTTTTCCTATATTTTTATCACAAATTTCCAAAAAAAATCACTTTTTTTTGACAAATTTAATTTTGAAAAGATCAGGCTCGATGTTTTTATGGACAAAATCTTTCATTGCTAGATGGTCTCGAAAGGCTAACATATGTCAAAAACAATAAGAAACTTTGAGCCAAACAAGCAATGAAAAATAAATAAATAAACAACGAATGGAAATGATTACACTTTTCACTTTTAATACCCTTAATGTCATTCTCATATGAGCGTACAACTGAAAAAAGAAAAAAGTGGAACACAAATTTTAAAAAAAAAAAAAAAAAACGATGGCATAAAGGTCATAGCCCGCGTTGGGATTTCTTCAACTAAGGGGGGTCTATAATATAACGTGCTAACTAATTTAATTTATATTTTTCTTCACTTAGATTAGAGCTCGTTTGGTAGATATTAAAATCAGATTAAAATTGAGAAATTAGCTGTTATTGTTGATTTTTATTAGACTAGTGGGATCCAATAACGACTATATTTTCAATTTTAATTGAATTTTAATCAGTACCAAACGGACTCTAAATGTTCGAATTTCTTCAATTAAGGGGATCTATAATATAACGTGGTAACTAATTTAATTAATTTATTTATTTTTTTCACTTGATTAATGTGAATCTAAACGTTTTAAAAGTCCAATGGCGCCATCCAACTTCCAACATGTCCACTTTAGTGCAAGATTTCATTTGGACATCCTTAGATTCTCCATACTTCACTCACTTTTTTCCTCACCTTTTTGTTTCAAAGTTTTGAAATTTGACTTTCGAAGAACATACCTCTATTTTCTATTAAAAAAAGAAAGAAAAGAAAAGAGCAATGTAGATAAAGTTTATGTAAACATATATTATACGACTTTTTGTTTAAAAATTAACAATTTTTCGTTACTTTCTGAAATCAAGAAAACGCATGCTTATTATTAGAAACTCGCCATTTTAGGCTCGTAATGACAACTTTCATTGATTCTCTCATAATAATTTTAATACTACAATGGGTGGAAGGGTGATTAGGAAAAAAACTGAATAAAATGAGTTTAAATTTATTTTTTTTCTCAAAAAGTTATAATTACGAAAATTACTCATAATTTGATACTTGGTCTTCGCTAGTACATGACCTCATTTCGAAAAGGAATTGTTGGCATGAATGATTCTACATTCTACATAGAAAAATGAAAATTATGATTTTTATTAGATGGGTGCAATTATTTAGTGATGTAGACATGAAGCAATTTGCTTTGACAGTAATTTATATTATGATAGCATTTGTTTGACATTGTATAAACCAACAATTAGTCATCCATCAATTTTTTTTATTTTTTTTTTATGGACCTATTTCACGAGGATTAAGTTTTCATCTCATATTTATACGATGGTTGGACAAAATGACGAAAAATAATTGATCATTTTTTTATTTACTAAGAATAATTGCTTCGACTTTATAAGAAGTTGATGGTATTTTAATGGCGAAAATGTACACATAAATTGTATGTCATGTGGGACATGATTTCAATTACGGATTTGGAACAAAATTTTTGGTATATTCTTGAAATTACAGGAGATTCAGATTTCGTTGTTGCTTTATTTATAATTGAGACTTGACTTAAAGACAACCTATAAAATTGGAAAAAAGAAAATATACAAAAAGTGTGAGATTTTAAATAAGTGAAAATCTAAAATATGCAAAATTATAATTTAGGAGGTTGCATATAAATTAACATTAATAGGATAGCCAAAATAAAACAGTTCATTTAGAAACGAAGAAGAAAAAAATGATAAAAATATCTTAATACCAATAGAAACCAAAATTATATACCCACCCACCCCAAAAAAAGAAAAAGAAAAAAAGAAGTAATCTCTCATGTTTGGTAAAGTTTTTCTTTTTAGATTATAAGAAATAGGTCATATGTAATGTGTGGATTAAACAATCGAATTGGTTCTACGAAAAGTGTAGATAAAAACTATATTTTGATTGGTTTATCTCAATACTTTTGGAACGATCAAGCAAGTTAGACAAGGCCATGATAAATGTATTGTCTCGGCGAGCCACCGAGTCCAATATTTTTTTTTTTTTTAGAAAATTTTAAATTTATTTTCTAAGTAAAGTTCGAGTCATTGAATGGGTCGAGATGTTGAGTTCTCAAAGTGCTTGTTTTTAAGTATTTTTAAGTTGTGGGCTTACTTAGATAATATGAGTTATGAGTCATATAGAATATATGGATAAAAAATGTGTTCGATCAACTTAAATTATTCTTTAAACTTTGCCAAACATGCTCAAATGTCGACTTGAAAGTTATACTAATGTTTAAAATGTTTGAGCTGTCTATAAGAATGCTCGAGTAAAATTATAGTAACTTTTTTGCGAGAAATACTATAAGGTTACATGTAATGTGTAGATAATAAATGAATAATAATTATGAATATAAATAGTTGAAATTTAGTACTCGACTTTAACAGTTTAACTTAATAAAAAAAGTAACTTTTTAGTAATTTTTGACATTGCCAAACATAGGTTAGATGTACAAGTATAATTAGTTCAAATTTAAGAGACCGTTAGACATGATTACCAACATAATCATGTTAACACGATAATTAATTAATTATAATTAAAGACTTTAATTAATTCTTTTCCCATGTCATTTCAACTCCCAAGAGTGGACACTAATGTCAATCCAATCATAGATATGAATATGAATTAAAGTGCACGAAAATATCCATGACCCACAAAACTACACGCCCAAGAAACCTCTCTTTCCATTCAAAACTTCTGATCATTTGGGTTGGAGAATTGTAATGTGAAGAAGAAGAAAAAAAAAAATAGAGAAGATAAAGGAAAAAAGGGAATGTCGAGCTTTAGTTACAGAAATGGAATCACATCAAAAGGTGTTGCTATCAAACTCGACAATTATAGTTCCAAATCTTCTTCTTCTTTTAAGTCGAAGGTGCAATCAACGGGTTCTAGCATACGGCGGAGCAGCACTGGCTCAGTCGGCGGCGGCTCCAAGGATGATTCTGCAGGTTGAAATGTAAACTGGGCTTGAATTTTCTTGCTTAATTATGAGTTTTTAGAGTATCAATTTCTTATTTTTCATCATTGTTTTTTATTTTATGAGTGAAGGTCATTTTTTGTGTGGATAAATATGTGATTTCTATGTTTAATTTTGTATACCTTTTTTGAGTTAGGAATGCTTTAGGGATAATTAAAATTAGAATTCGTTGGTTATTTTTTGTAAATAGTACCTAGTTCTTGCAAATACTCTGCTGTTTGGAAAGAGTTATTGGGAAAGGAAATTGCGAGATAAAAGCAAATTGTTATCAGATGTTATTCTATGAGAAGCTCTTGATGTTGCATTCTTCTTGTATGAGAATCCGTATGAAAAGAGCTCGACTTTGGACTTTCCATGGTGTGTTGCTTCAACATTGCAATTGTTTGCTTTAAGGGGTTTTCGAATTGTTCTGTATTTTCTTTTCCATGGTGCATATTATTCCTACAATATGGTTCATGATAGTTTTTTTTTTTTCAATGAGTAATTTAAAAATGTTAGAACGCTTTCTGCATGCTAAATATTGCAATGCTTGAATACAGTTTCTGGGAGAGTTCGAGTTGCTGTTAGATTACGGCCTCGAAATGCGGAGGAGATGGTGGCAGATGCTGATTTTGCAGATTGTGTAGAATTGCAGCCAGAGGTACTCCATATATTGTCCACTATTATGACCCAACACTTCATCTGGAAGCCATTTTTCCTATGATTTCTGCTTTGAAAATGTAGCGAAAGTTAGAAATTTTACTTATAATGCAAGCATTAATTATTCTTGGCTCTGTTTCAGCTCAAAAGGTTAAAAATTCAAAAAAACAACTGGGATTCTGATACATATGAGTTTGATGAAGTGCTGACAGAGTTTGCATCACAAAAACGTGTTTATGAAGTTGTAGCAAAGCCCGTAGTTGAGGTAGATAAAAGTTGATTCGAATACTTATTGTCAATATTTGTCTTAATCAAACATGCACTTATGTTTGTTGTTGTCTTCAGAGTATTTTGGATGGTTACAATGGAACAATCATGGCATATGGGCAGACTGGTACCGGGAAAACCTACACTCTTGGACGACTAGGAGAAGAAGACACTGCTGGTCGTGGAATAATGGTGCGTGCACTGGANCTTCAGAGTATTTTGGATGGTTACAATGGAACAATCATGGCATATGGGCAGACTGGTACCGGGAAAACCTACACTCTTGGACGACTAGGAGAAGAAGACACTGCTGGTCGTGGAATAATGGTGCGTGCACTGGAGAATATATTAGCTGAAATATCACCCGAGACTGATGCGGTTTCAGTCTCTTATTTTCAGGTTGTTATTTGCTTAATTTTCTTCCTTTCGAATAACAATTACTTGTATGATTTTTCCTCAGAACTTTTATCGAATACTTTTACGGTTTTATAAGACTTTTGCGATCTGTGCAAGACTGACATTCTTCATAAATACGTGCAGCTTTATATGGAAACTATACAAGACCTCCTTGATCCAGCTAATGATAATATATCTATTGCGGAAGATCCAAGAAATGGAGACATGTCACTGCCTGGCGTGACCCTAGTAGAAATCAGGGATCAAAAGAGTTTTGTGGAACTACTACGTATAGGGGAGGCAAATCGTTTTGCTGCTAACACAAAATTAAACACAGAATCTTCACGCAGTCATGCCATTTTAATGGTTATTAAAATGCACTTCATTTTATTATGTTGGTTGTTCCTGCACTTCAAAATTTCTGGAATTGATTACGTTTTCTGGAAATTCTTAAAGGCATGGATTTGTGACTGCTGCAGGTACATGTGAAGAGGTCCATCAAGGGAAGAAATTCTTCTCTCTCTACTGAAAGCACGGGTAAAACATTGAAGGCTCCTATTGTACGTAAAAGCAAGCTAGTTATTGTAGACCTCGCTGGTTCTGAGCGCGTTGAAAAGTCGGGTAATGTACCGAATCATGAAGAGTATACAATGTTACAATATTGCCAGAGATCAAAAAATTGCTTGTTGCACATATTCATTTTTAATCTTATTTACTCTAATATCACGACCTATGAGTCTGCGTAGGATACATTGATACGCGATTTTTTGAAAAATACTGACACGTTGATTAATTTCTTTCAATTTTTCATTTATATAGTATAAATTTAGTTTTATACTTTTTTATTAATTTTTCTTGTTGAAATCTTTTAAACATGAGTACCTATTTGTTACTTGCTAATAATTTTGAATTAATAATATATAATATTTCTATAAATTTAGTTTTATACTTTTTATTACTTTTTCTTGTTGAAATATCTTAAATAAGAGTACCTATTTGTTATTTAGCCCTTGTTTGAGCCTCATTTTGGAAGGAAAAATATGTTTGGAGTAGTGATTCTTTTTGGAGAATGTGTGATTTTAAAATTTTTAAAAAAAAAAAATCGATTTATGTGTAAAATTATTTTATTGGAGAATTTGTGGTTGAAAATGAGTTTTTGAAAAAATGAGGATCAAACAAGGGCTTAATAATAACTTTGAATTAAATATATATAATTTTTCTTATAAAGAAAGAAAAATAATCATGGTAGAGTGTCTGAGAAGTGTTGGTATCCAACATGTTTGACATACAATGGACACGGATATGCCACCCTAGTTGAAATATTTGTGCAACACAGATCACCATACATCCATGTTAACATCCTTATTTTTTCTACAGTCACCTTATGGATGTATTTCTTTTAATAGTTTCAAGAATGAATACCATAAAGCATGGAAAGTCTCAGAAATGCTCTACTGACATTTTAACCTTATGATCTTCCCATCACATGGATTCGTGTAGCACATCCATTTACCGGCTCTTCCTATTATCAAATCCTCTTCGGTTCCCATTAATAATTCGAACTTAAATAACCCAAAGCAATCACTTTTTTAAGATGGCATTTTCCTTTATAATGACCAAATTACTGTCCTTGTTCCTAGTATTAGTGAACTGACATTGCATTTAATGTGTCTTGGTTCACTTATTCTAACACCGTAAGATTCCAAATTACTCTACCAGAGTTCTAACATACGATTTAACCCCTTCTAGTCTCATCAACTAAAACTATGTCATATTACTGAATAAATACACTAAGGAATCTCATCATGGACATTTCTTGTAACACTCACCCACCCCTACCAAAATATTGATGAAAAAACTACAAGAAGAATAATAATAAGAAAACTTCTCCATTAAGCTCAATGAGCCATCACAAGACATTCATTCATTGTAGTTGTATTACTTGTGATGCAAGTTATCAAAGAAGATGTCATTTGGAAATGATAATGCTTTGCACCTTAGCCAAAAATTTGGCCAGTTTTCTTAGTAATTCCCAAAGATTGATTTAACGACAGGAAGCGAGGGACATACATTTGAGGAAACCAAGTCTATCAACCTCTCTTTGAGTGCACTAGGGAAGTGTATTAATGCCTTGGCAGAGAACAGTGCTCATGTTCCTGTTCGTGATTCAAAGCTTACAAGGCTGCTTCGAGATTCTTTTGGAGGTGAGCTGATAGCTGAATATAAGTCTGATGATGAGATAAAATGGACATCATGTTCATTCCACAAGAAAAAGACATTTTATTTTTAAATCAGTCTCCTCAAGCTTTAGTTAAACAGTTTGAACTTGCATGACCTGAAATTCTGAATTTACATCGTAGTTTCGGATGTATAGAAATCTAAGCTCACTTGATCAGGTAATAATGAATATATACCAGATATCCATATATTGTAAGTATTATTGATTCATTTATCCCACCCCAGTAATCCAATGCTTTACACTGAGAATTAAGCCATGTTCAGTTGAGATTTTAGACGATGCATCCGTCAAAGATTTTCTGATAGCATAGCTGGTAGGAAACCACTGGAAGATGGTGGACATTCTATTCTACTTTTGCAAGTTTGTATTAAAGCATAATCATAACTTTTAAGATCAAAATGTCATTCAATGTTATAACATAAATTAAATGCACTTGAATTCTCAGGCACAGCAAGAACCTCATTAATTATTACCATTGGGCCATCACCACGCCACCGAGGAGAGACATCCAGCACTATAATGTTTGGACAACGAGTAATTTTCCTTTATCTTTTCTTGTTTATTCAGATGTTTAATATTGAACATATTACCTATTTAGTTTCTGTTCTTGTTACTTTCTTAGGTTTCATTTGGTTTGATATTGTAGCTCCAATTTTTCATTCTACTCGTTACTCTTGTATTTGCATTGAAACAAGATGAGAAATTTTGGAAAAATGCATGAGAAGATGAGTTAGGCATTGATAATTGGGTAAAAAATGAAATGTCTTGCATTTTCACAGGCTATGAAGGTGGAGAACATGTTAAAAATTAAAGAGGAATTTGATTATAAAAGTTTATCAAGGAAGCTTGATGTACAATTAGACAAACTAATTGCTGAGCACGAAAGACAGCAAAAAGCATTCCAGGATGAGGTCGAAAGGATAGCTTTGGAAGCACAAAAACGTGTTGCTGACGCTGAACGAAACTATGCTGATGAATTGGAGGTAACTGCATGCATGTCAAACACAATATACTGTGTTAAAAAATGGGGACTCTCTTGAATTTATCTCCATTAACAACTATTAAAAAGTCTATACTGTAGATTGCTAGTCAGATGTTCTGAGGTAAAGAATCCAACTTGATGCATTTTGAACACCCTGTCCACATATTGACAATAATTGAGCACTGATTTTTGTTTGATTCATGATCTTCCAAGTGACTTTATCATAATTCCTTGACAATGTTTCTCAAGGAGGTCATTGTTTAGTCCTATCATTTATTCACATTCTGCTTATTGTTGTAGAGAGGTATCTTCCCTACACAGATACACACCTACTTATCATGTATATATTTAATGTTCATATATCTATACACGGATTTATAAGGTTGCTTGTATTTTTTTCTGCTAGTAACATTTTATTAGTTGATATTTTCATATTTTGCTTTAGTGCGACAAGTTGGCTATACTAGGTTTATTTGGATTTCTTTCAGTTTTGCGGTTTTCTTTCTGCAGGAGGAGAAATTGAAGTATCAGAAAGACTATGCAGAATCAATTAAGAAACTCGAGGAACAAAGGGCAGAAAAACAAGAAAAGCATGGACAACAAAAAGTCAAAGTTGGACCGGCTGATGATGGCATTGATCAGAAATCCAACTCAGAGGTACACCGGTCAATAAAGAAACTCTTGTATAGTATGATTATGAGCCATTGTCTGCTGCAATTGGTTGTTATTCACCAGCGTCAAGGTTGAAGCTTCAATTATATAAACATAATTGTTTTCGTCTGAGTGTATGTTGACGGATTCACCCCTTAGAACCCTCGGTGAAAAGCTCACAGGATCATGACCTTTTTAGATCTGTCACATTTCTTTAAGGTCCCTTTGGAATTAAAACTTTTCAAGAGAAAAAGGATTCAATATATTCAGGTTAAATTTATTCATAATTGGAAGAGTAAGAGTAACCATAAGTCCAATTAATGTGAAGTTCTATGGTCAGACATGTTGTTTGGAACTCGTAAAGGTTTTAGATGTTTATTCTGTAAAATTTGAGCCAGTACTTACTTCACTTTCTGCACTTGCATGGTGGTTCATCCTCATTTTTCTTTCCACTTTATGATATTAAAATTAGTGTCATCTCCAATGCTGCGCTTTCCATTGCATCCTCAGTAATTTGAAAATGAACTGTAAAATGCTGTAGTAATTATTCTCTTCCCCATCTCCACTTTTGTCAGTTTTATTTGTTCTGTTTTCTTGTCAAATGGCCTATCATCGTTTGGCCGCTTAGGTAAAATTACTTTGATTATGCTCCGGTAGGCATTCATGATACTTCTCATTGGTTCTATCTGGTCTTTAGCTGTCAACTTCTGGTGACGTTGCCAAGATTAAAAAAATGCTTCAGAATGAAATTCTTTTACGGAAAGCTGCAGAAGCAGAAGTCACTAATCTTAGAAATCAATTGACTCAGTGGAAAAAAACAGAGGTATTTTGTTGTATCGTCAATTCCTTTCTTCACTATATCATTTATATTTTCTTGCTACTTCTGTAACTACACTTCTAATGGCAATGAGTTGGCATATTAGGCTGCTCGAAATGATGAAATCTCAAAGCTTCACAAGCTGGTGGAAGATGAAGCACATCAAAAAGCAAGGCTAGAAGAAGAAATAGCAATTTTACGAAGTCAGCTGTTGCAAATAAGTTTTGAAGCTGATCGGGTATTCTTCGTTTTCCTTTTCTGTTGAGTGCACCTGGAACCCCGGGGGGTGGGGTTCCCAAAATGTAGTCTAGATAGTGAGCCATCACCATTCTGATTGGACGGACTCGGAGAAGGGTAAATCCTCAGAAGCCTGCTTTAGTAAGTGTTGGATTATCTGGAGCCTAATTAGGTTCCCCTAGCTTCTAAAGCTATATAAAGGAATCTGAGGAGTCATTCTTTTGCGGTGAGATAAAAAGCATAGAGTGGATATAGCTCTCAAGTAGAGGGTGAACCACCATCAATCTATGTGTTTGCTTTGCATTTTCTTTGATTTCAGCCTGTTTTTCTTTTCTCTCAGGATTGGTTTGAGGACTTGAACCCTACATTTAGGTCTTAGAAGTTTTGGTCATAAATTATATTGTTATTGTACTAGATATTGTCAGGTACTAGAATCCTGGAAATTTAGATCCCCCATAAAAACAAGTAAATATGGTAGAAGTGACCAATTTTACGCTCAAAGATACGTCAACCTTTTATTCTACGTGTCTTTGTAGACAAGAAGAAATCTTGATATTGGCGGGAATGGAGAACTCTCTGGCAGTCTGGACTCTCTCATCCCTCAAGTCAAGCATCAACAGCCAAGAGACTCTGGAGATGGAGAGAAGGCATCAATGGTGAAACTTTTTGAACAAGGTGGTGGACTATGAGCATTTTGAATAAGCTTAGAAAGCTCACTTTTGAGTAAATAGACGACTTTTACCAAAACAAAATAACTTTTACTTATTTTTAAGCTTAGTCAAACATATTCACTACTCTTTTTCTGTATTATGGGTGTGTTTGATGGACATTATTAAGGAAATAATGTATTTTAAATAGTGATATGATTAGAAATATGTAGTTAAAAAGTAAGTAAAAGTTATTGATATGATGAAAAATATTATTTTATTGAATAATGTGCGGTTGAAAATGAGTTTTGAA